>APFE031712413.1:95504-135335 GCA_000404065.3 Pinus taeda
ACTACTACAACATCGTTGGATTTGAGGTAGGATTGAAAACACACTTGGTTTCTCGTATGATAATGCATGTTTAGAGAAGGATTGCTCTTAATTGTCTTGTTTGTCACTAGAGAGTCTTAGACTCCTAGGGAGGTTAGTTTTGTCCACAAAAATAACTCTTTCCGCATGACAAGAAGAGACCAAACATTTCAAGAAATGGCAAGAGAAATGATATTAGCAGTAGATTTGCAGCCAAAATTTTGGAGAGAAGCAGTCGGGACAGCTATCTGTTCCTTGAATCGAACTTAATTAAGACCAAATTATGAAAAAAATTCTTATGAACTATGGAAAGGAAGATCTGCTTCAGTAAATTACTTCAAGATCTTTGGAAGCAAGTGTTTCATAAAAATCAATGATGGGTCACCAGGAAAGTTTGATTCTTGGATAGATGAAGGGATCTTCCTTGGATACTCTACATGGAGCAAAGCCTACAAGTGCTACAACAATTGACTAAGGAAAATAGTGGAAATAATTGATGTAAATATTGATGAAGATCTTCCAGAAGAAGAAATTGAAGAACACGAAGTTGATCCCTTCATTGAAGAAGAAGAACCTGAAAAAGAAGAAATAGATAAAGAAAAAGCCAAGGAAAAAGAACCACCTCATACCCCTTCAAAGATGAAGTTTCTCCATAAATATCATCCATAAGAGCATATTATTGGCAATAGAGATGAAGGGATGCAAATCCGAAGAAGAATGATAAGCACACTAAAGAAAAATGATATTGCTCTTCTATCCATGATAGAACCAGAAACATATACTCAAGCAAGCAAGGATCCTCATTAGGTAAAAGACATCGAAGAAGAAATTTCCCAAATTGAGAAGAATGAGACATGGGAGCTGGTACCTCGTCCAAAGGACAAAAACAATATAGGAACCAAGTGGGTATTCAAAAACAAAATGAATGAAGATGGACAAATCATCAGAAACAGGGCAAGGCTTGTTTGCAAAGGCTATTCACAAATTGAAGGAATTGACTTTGAAGAAACATTTGCACCAGTAGCTTGCATGGAAGCTATCAGGATGTTCTTGGCATTTGCTTGCTAAAAAGGATTCAAAATCTATCAAATGGACGTAAAACCAACATTTTTGAATGGGGAACTCAAGGAAGAAGTCTACATGGACCAACCAGAAGGGTGTGATCTAACAGAAGGAAAATACTTACTCTGTAAGTTGAAAAAGGCATTATATGGGTTGAAACAAGCTCCTAGAGCTTGGTATGTAAAATTGGATCACTATCTACAACAACATGGATTCAAGAAGGGAGTGGCAAGAAGTAATCTCTACATAAAGATGGATGAAGGTAAGTTACTAGTCACACTTGTTTATGTTGATGATCTGATTTTTGCTAGCAATAATGATGAGATAAGCCATGATTTTTCTCAAAAGATGTCAAAAGAGTTCGAGATGTCGATGATAGGAGAGTTATCTCACTTCCTTGGACTACAAGTATCTTAAACCAGAGCAGGATTGTTTATATCTCAAGCCAAATATCTTAAAGACATGCTTAAAGGATTTGGAATGGAAGAATATGCACCCATGAGCACACCTATGTTCACAAATTGCAAATTGAGAAAAAATGATGAATCCCCTCTAGTAGATGCAACTCATTATAGGTCAATAATTGGAGCCCTTCTATACTTAACTTCTACGAGACCCGACATAATGTAGGCAGTAGGAATGGTGGGAAGATTTTGATATGATCCTAAATAATCCCATTTGTTAGTTGTAAAAATAATTCTCAGATATCTGAAAGGAACTCCTGATTTCAGTCTTTGGTACCCTAAGAGCTCAACACTGACTGTAACTACATACATTGATGCTGATTGGGCCGGAAGTGTAGATGATCAAAAAAGTACTAGTGGAAATGAATTCTTCCTAGGAGACTATTTAGTATCTTGGCTCATCAAAAAACAAACATGTATATCATTATCCACAGCCAAAGCCGAGTATATAGTTGCTGCAGATTGTTGTACTCAAATACTACGGATGAAGGAAGCTCTAAAAGATGTCAACATAGGTACAGATCAGCCAATTACCATCTATTGTGATAACACAAGTGCTATCAGTCTCAGCAAAAATCCAGTGATGCACTCAAAGACCAAACATATACCAATCAAGTATCATTTCCTTCATGAACAAGTAGTTGAAGAAAACATCATCTTGGAATATATCAATACCAAGGAATAGATAGCTGATATTTTCGCAAAACCTCTTCCCTAAGAAGCATTTGAACATTTTCGATAAAATATGGGGGTTATCTCTTTAGCATCACTTAAGTTCATTCATAAATATGTTGCAGGACATGGGGAGTAGTTCGACAAGGGGAGTCAGTATGCATTCCTTTGCCATTGATGTCAAAGGGGGGGAGAAGAAGAATATTGCCATCAATAACAAAGGGGGAGATTGTTGACATATATTGTCATTAATTTCAATATGGCAATATTTGAGGAGCCAAAGGAGGCAAAACAGAGCTATTGGAGGAGCAAAACAAATAGGAGCAAACAAATCTATTGGAGGAGCAAACAGAGCCATTGGAGGAGCAAAATAAAGCTATCGGAGGTATATAAGGAGTATCAGGATCAATATATGCCAAAGGAAGAACTATCGAGAGTATCGCATATGCCAAGAGCATAACAAAGGAGTACAAAGAGTGGAGGAGTAGATATGTATAGATGTGATATAATAACATTGACCCGAACAAGTTATAAAAACAATCCTTAATATGACATCATATCTGCTTTCAACAGCTAATTAGCGGGTTTGTAATAGTGGCAGCAATTTTTAGGCGGACTCAAGGTTGTAAGTGGTATTTAGGGCTGATCACTCGATACCATTCATCGACCAACAGGTGGCAATAGAAGGAGAGAGGAAAACACCTTATCGAGCGAGTAATCCTCGTGCATGTAGCTCACCCGATATTATTGTCGAGCATTGGATCGAATACGTTTTTGATCTATGGTGCAGGATCTCCGAGAAAATTTGTTGGTTGGGTGCAATATCAACCATCGGATGGGATGGTAGGATCTATGGTGGAGGATTGATCCAGAAAAAGGTAAGCATCAATAAACATGCCAAGGCTATGGATAAGTTCCCGTGTGTTTATGTATATTTCCAATATACGAGGGTTGTGATAGAATTAAAGGGAAAACTACCGAATGCGATATACTATGGACCCAACGGATGTATTAACAACCTCTTAATATCATATCGCATCCACCTCATTGGAATTATCATATCATAAGTCTTAACAGGATGCCACATTGAAGCACTGATTGTGATAAAGCATGTGGACCCGCTTAAACACTATAATATGACTTAAAGCTATGTCGCATTCGACATATCACAAGTGCTTAAGGCCTTGCGACTTTGAAAGTGTTGATTTCGATACATGCTGTGGACCCAATGGTCCAATTGTAACACAACTTAATACTATATCACGTCCAGCGGGGCCATTAGCCAGCAACGATGTTAGGGGCTCAACTTATACAGGACCTCTGGAAGTTATGACTGTTGATTTCGATTACACAATGGACCCGATGAAGTTAAAGATGCAGGTGTAATGAATTTGAAGTCCAGCCTTAAGCATTTGGTCAGGTTTTTTCCATATATTCTTGTGTATTTTAAATAATTGTATTGCATGGGGTTTGAAGGCCAAAATGCACAACTAATGGTTTTGATAGTACAACACGCCTAAACAACGGCGATTGCGACTGCAATGGTGATGTGGCAGAGCAAGCTGAAAGCCCGGAAGCCAAAGGACAATCCAGTGCAAAGGAAGCCAAAGAGACATGAAGAATTGGGAAGCCGAAGAGGCAAGCAAGCACGGAGGAAGCTGAAGCGAGTGCTGAGGAAGCCAAAGAGCCAGCAGAAAGCAGAAACCAACAACCAAATGCATCAAGAATACTTAAAACAGGAAAAACAAGGAAAGTGTCAGTGAGTGTGAATAATCAGAGCAGGAGAAAGACAAAGTGTAGGAGAGGTAGGAGAAGCAGGAAAATAGGAGTGAAGCAGAAGCTCAGAAGGCTTGGGAGCAGAGAACTACAACAAAACAGTTTATACCAGGTTAGGGTTGGAGCCCACAGGGTTGGAGCCTCAGAAATGAAAGGATTGGAATCCTTGGGAGTTGGTGCTCCTATGTGTAGAACTATTTCATTGGCAAAACAGAGTTGGTGCTCTAGAGGTTGGAGCCTCACAAACGTCCAAGTTGGCGCTTGGCAATTGATTGCAACCATTTATATATTGTATCTATTTCATTGCATTGTTTGTGTTAATAAAAGTATTTATTCCAACTATCTATTTCTGTGTTCCATATATAAATGTTTTGGTGACAAAAAGAACAATTAAAATGAAATATTGATGCACCGCTAGTGGGCAACCATTGAACGATCTGGGCATAGTTATCCATCATCGCATTCCTCTGTTTCTTAAGGGCCTCCTCAAGAAATATTTTGATAGGATCTCCTACCCCCTCATCTTTCTTTTCTTCCCCCATGGGTGACCATTTGGGTTTGCAAGGATGATCTTGCAAAGGTTCAACTAGATCGAGCCCTAGCTCCATAAATCTTGACCTCGTTGGGGACATGCAAAGAGAAACAATGAAAGAGAAGACCGCTTGGATACCACTGATCCGGATTTAAGAAAAAACGTAACAAATTATAGATGTGACCATAAATACAAACATGTAGTAGAAATAAAACCTCATTTCATTAATATCAAATACTGAAATATGCTTACAAATAGAATGGAACTAAGACTAGCTCGGGCAACGGTAGCATATCTCTGAGAAGAGATGTGGTAGCTACATGCCTCCAAATTGTGTTACAATGAGGCTCAAAGGCCTATTTATTATTGAGAAACACTGGAAAACTCTAAACATCCAAAAACCTAACCCTAGGAGATGAAGCGCCAAACTATGGGCCCCGTTTGGGTAAATTGGTACATCAACTTCCTGGGGTCGTAACTTTGGCATAAAATCCTCGTTTGAGGTGCAGAATACCTCGTTAGAAAGATCTATATGAGGACTAAAACTTTTGAGGGAGAAACATCAATCAATGACCTATGTCGCTCTTGGTTTTCCCAAAAAACTTCGTTTAGGTCCTCAAAACGGCTCTGGAAGTTTAGGACCCGAAAAACTACCAAAAATAGTAATTTGTGCTACAAATAAGGAAACTGAAAAACTGAAAGAAACAATGGTGGGGGTCCAAGTGGAATAGGTGGGTGGCCACCAATATCCACCTGGATCACGCATTTTCTCCCAGAAGTTGAGCAGCCTCTTGCATGTGCAGTTGAATTGACCGTTCCCTCCAGGACCGAGAAAAACCGATTTGCATGCATGGGTTGCTTCTTCCAAGGCAGCATGCAAATGCATCCCTTGATTCAAGGATCTACTTTTAACAGCTGGAAGTTGCATGCAAGGATCATCCTAGAAACCTCCCATCAAGTGTCCCTCTTCCTAGATTTGTGGCATGCACGTCACATCTTTGATTTTATCAAAACTCATCAACCAAATGTTGTAGAGCTCATTCCTCACATCAACCTTGTAGCTCTGACATCCCACGTCGCATCTAGGAGTCATCGACACATTCAACTTATATCTTTTGTGGTAAGCCCGCTTTCCATGTCTTCTGTTGCATTTCTCGCACTTTTTGTGTTTCGCTTCGTATGAATGTTGTCTGCTTGATTTCAGTAAGTGCTTGCTATCATTTTTGATACATACTAGCTTGTACTAGCACTATTTCTTTTTTTGTTAACATTTTACTGTTGTCACATGCATGAAACTTTTTTTCATGAATGGTCATTGATTCAATGACTCACCTCATCCACATGCATGTTGTTCTATTTTCTGAATCTTTCATCCACTGTTTGCATGCATGATTGTTAGCTTATGCTTACAATCAGTATCACCATGCATTCACATTCACATTCACTTTCAGTTTCTGTTGGCGGGTTTTGGCAACCTTCGCCCAGACTCTGCCTCACCAAGACATCATTACGTAATCCTGAGAGGGAAGGCTTTGTCTTC
Source organism: Pinus taeda (assembly GCA_000404065.3). NCBI lineage: Eukaryota > Viridiplantae > Streptophyta > Pinopsida > Pinales > Pinaceae > Pinus > Pinus taeda. The sequence continues at coordinate 101,569 of APFE031712413.1, forward strand.
CTCTCAAGAAATGCACATTTCTACCTAGTGATTGTCCTCTAGTCTTGCATTGGGAAATTTTGAGGGACAGTGACTGCTTGCCCAAAAAATTGTGCAATGCAGTCACTAAGCCTGCAACCATTGCCAGCTGAGATTTTGGATTGCACAATTCCAAAAGTCAGCAGCCAGGCTAGACTGTGCATTGCGCAGTTCTAGCAGTCAGTCAGCCTCTTGACAGCCCAGACTGTGCCTTGCGTAGTCTTGGAATTCAATCTCCGGACCTCCCGACAGAAATTGCACAACCTTCATGATCAGTCACACATGTATGTTACAAGTCAGTTCTCAAGTTCATTTTGGTTTTTGACTGAAACATTTTTTTCCATGACTGTTTCCATGTATCTAAGTATATAAAGTGTTCATTTGCCTCTTAGGAGTTCAAGTACAATGGTTTCTAGTAGATTAGAGTCGAAGACACTACTTAGAGCACACTTGGGGATGCAGTCGATCAAGTGTCTATGGACTTGCCTACTCACAAAGAAATCAAGTTGTTCATAGATAAGGACATCAAGATATGATGATAGCATCATCACAGCAAGAAACATCATGAATAGTAGCTAAAGGAAGCTTACTAGATGCAACAGATGCAAGAGGAAGGTTGTTGATAACATAGAGGCGGGACAAAGTTGCAAGCTCAAGCAGATCCACTTGTGATGAAAGAAAATTTGGAGACCCACGCTATCAGGTGACGATGTGACATGAATATCGTGTGAAGATAGAGAACGAAATAGAGAAGAAGTTGCATGTACTGAAGCAGAAACTCAAGGAAGAATAGGAGCTGCATAGATGAGAGAACGAGTTGCAATAAGAATAGGTAAAATAACAGGTGCAACATGCAATCAAGGATGAAACTGTGCTTGTACAATTTAAAGATCCATCCCAGTAGCTGGCATGAGAAAACATGGTGAGAAGTGTTATTGATCGAATGCGAAGGAATTTAGAAGCATGCATGTCATTGTGCTTATACATGCGATCCCACCAATTCAGCACACTCACCAAGGCAAATACAAGAAGCAAGTCCAACTAGATTTGAACATGTAGTTAACAGTTGATGTGCATGACCACCAGCACACACTGGAAGATCAACACAGAGACTATGCATCAGTGTCTTGCTGGTTCGGCCGCACCCAAGAAGACCATGTGCATGCTGGCAGACGAGTTGGATGGAGGAGCCACACAAATGCACCTAGATGCAACAGAGGCAAGAGTTTGCTTCAACAATATGTCACCATGGAGCACATGCACACCATCATAGATGACCAAGCTTGGCATCATCTCACCACTTTCACCATCACAAGCATGTCAAAGGGTTGGTCTCACCCACGGGAGCTTCACTCACTTCTATAACATATCACATGTGTTCGTGGCATACTAAACAATACCCCTAATTTGACTACATATTGGAAAATACCTCTAAAATCACATCATTTAATCCCCTACCAATGCAAACCCAATAGACCTTCCTAATTTAAAAAATTCCTACTTTCACTAGATAGTATATGTATCCATTTTTTCATAAATATTTTTAATACCCATTTATATTTTTTCATTAACTTTGAGCTCCATTTTTTATACCCACCAATATAAAAACCCTTTACCCCCTATATATCCCCAAATATATATTGTCAATTTTTCGACAAAATATATCCCCCAATATGAACCCACGTGGTATGGTCTTGTTCCCCTAGTGAATTCCCCGTGGTCTCACCACAATAGACCGAGTGTCAGTGAGGTCTTGCATGGCTTTCTCAAGACATTTTGTCTCACATGAGCACATGTGCATTGTAATGTAAAGTCTTGTCAAGTGAAAGTTCAAGTGTCGATAGTTGGATGTAACAATGATAGAGTAGGTGAAGAGTCATGAGGGTAGATGAACTGTCACAAAGGGGAATGTCAAGGGTCACCCCACCCTTTGCTATAAATAGAACCTCATAACTCATTGTAAAGGATTTTGGTCAACCAAGCTTCCGATAAGAATATCTTAGAGAGAGCTTGGAGAGTATTGTAATGAGCCTTGGCTTCTCCATTGTGAAAAGCTAGTATATCTCTTTGGAGGAGCAGGTGGTTGTCGATGTAATGTTCCACTGTCGGAACTAGTGGTTATACATAGAACTTGCACTTATTAATATAATAGAGCCAACACATCTCATGCATATGTTGTATTGTATTCTATGCTATCTTCTTTACTCTAAATGATATATGTATCTATTTACTTGCACATGCATGTATAGCTATCTGTGTATGTATGCATGAATATTTCTGAAATGTGTTGTTGGTTTAACCATCACTATGGATTGCTAGCTAACTTTCCTTCCATGTTGTGATGCATCTTTGCTTGTGTGTTCCCTTCTTTATTGCGTGCTATCATAGGTTTCCAAGGGGTGCACTCATCTCAACCCCCATGTGTTAGAACCTCTCATGCTCCTTCCTTGACTCATTGCATCTGTCAAACCCTTGCTACCAATAGAGTTATCTTACTTGCCTCAGTGAAAAATTGCAGTCAAGGCATTACCGTACGACCCATTGTTGGGACTCCTACACCAAACAGTTTGAGGTCTAATTAGGACTTCTTACCAGGGAGATCCCCTTACATGTTGGCAGGTGTAGCGCCATTAACACTTCCCTAGTTTATGTTGAAAAATGAAAAGTAAAAGAGAGAAACCCACCTCACTCTAATGCTAATCTTTGAACCTTTGACGATGATCTCGATCCCTTAGCTTCTAGACTCACTTCTCACTAATCCTTACGTCTGAATAATTGCAAGAGAAATAAAAATAAAACAAGAGATACAAGAGCATACATAGTATAATTCAAACATAAACTAGATGACAGATCAAGGATCATCATGCTAAATGAATAAAGATTAATACACTTATGGAAAGTAAACACTAGATGTATTTATTAATGAATCAAACAACGAAACATAAAACCATTGCCTTGATGTTGGAGACTTCCTTTGTAGTGTATTTCCAAGTCCAAGCCAAGACCATTCAAGAACTCCTTCTCCTTAGTTAGATGGGCATCATTTGGGCATAGTTTCAACATAGGAATGCAGACGAGAAATGACCAACTATTTGGGGATAGAAGGGAATTGATTTATAGGAAGGGAGAGGGAGTTAGGGATCCACAAAAGAGGTAGGAATGTCAACATCCCAAGGGGAGGATCCCCAAAGGTAGTATCAAGGACTCAATATGGGATAACCCGACCATATCTTCATCCAACAACATTGAGCTTGTTGTTCTCGAAGATTATAGTAAGAGAAGCTTCTCCTCCACTTTAGGAAAGACTGTTAGAAGAATTTTAGTGTGGGTTTTCATATCAAAATACATGGTGGCAATTCTAGCTCAACATGTTACAACCAACCATCAGCACAGGTTAGTAGTAGTGTAAAGAGCACTAATCCTAAAAACTGGGGTTTCAGGCAAATTTCTCCAGAATTGTCTCGGGGTATTTCCTCTTCTCTTCTTCAGGGAGGTTTTGGTATGTGTTTCATGGTGAGTACACTAACATATTTCATCATTTTGATGCTTCATGATACATGACAGGAAGTGTGACAAAATACCATGTAACAAATTCCCCCTAAAGCATGAAGTCGGAACAGGGAGTGATGGGTGAAATTATTTACAAGTCAAGGCAAGGATAGCGAAAAACATTGTCAGGAGACTTGCAAATCAAGAATAATACAATATCTAATATATGACATCTCTGATATCAATATTCCTAATGATACAACTATGAATAGGCATCTAAGAATACATGAATACATGACATGGACACATCTATCCGAATAAAAGGGATCAGTGTAAGGATCCACGACATGGACGCAACCATCAGAATAGAAACGATCATATATATGGACCCATTGTATGGTCATAACCATCCATATGGAGGGAATCATGTGTATAATAATGAATAAATAAGAACTCCAGGCAAACTAAATTTATTAGACAAAACCCAGAGTCTTCAACTCTGTCTCAATCTAACCAACGTAAGAATTCTACCATGTGAATAGATGTGTCGGGGTCGAATATGAGAGAAAACCACCTGATTATTGGTCAATTATGTAAACCATTAATAGGCACGAGAGAAACCCCCAATAATGACAATGGATCTTGAGGTACAACAACACAATGCATGAGTGTGAACAATGCGGCTGAAGTCGAACACCCATAGAATCATCTGATCAAAGGTCAATGATGTGAGCCCATCATCGAATACAAATAACTTGCCATTGAGGCATGCAAGCTCCAAGGTATGGAAAAGGAGTTTCTAGATCGTCTTCCTTGATAATGAACTGAATTCGGCAAGAAGTGATCCATCGAAGGAGGTCCATAATGTATCCCACATCATCGACACAAAACAAAGGATATAATAGAGTAGATAAGAGTAACCCATGATTGTTACGGAAAAATTCAAACAAGGTATAAGTGGTAAAAAATTTAGATCAGGCTTCTCTTGAACATATTGGTGACATGACTCCAAAGTTTGGCAACATTTGACTCAACATAAGATCAGAGGTAATGATGGAAATAGGGTATAATCAGACGGAATGTAAATGGACTCCCAAAACCCAGGAAGGCAAGTGATGAAGTGAGGATAACCCAAACCCGACATGAGCAACATATAAGTGTCATGTTCAAGAGCAACATGTTTCCTTTACACAAAATACAAGATGTGTTCGCTTTCATTTCTCCCCAGTATTTCTAGTGAGTACCTCATTATTTTTTATCACAAGCTTGAAGACGATAGCATAGGCTTGTGGTATAAGTTCATCCTTCAGATGAATCCATCCTGGTAAGTTTAATGAGTCATAGTAAGGAGAAACTAGGTCTCATCATGGTGACAAGTCATGCGTCATTTAAGTTTTACGAGTCCGATGGAGGGGTAACTCAACATCTTTTTCATGTTTAGAGAGTTTGAAAAATTGGAAAAAAGGAAAATCCAAAGGACCCATTTTGTAAATTGTCTATCTCAGTCTAGAAAAGGGTTAAAATTATACTGAGATATTATTTCATTTATTTTAATGAGTTTGAAACCATAAGTACTCGACAACCTTTTCATATTTCGAGAGTCAGAAAATAACTAAAAGATGACTCCAGGGGGTTCCTTTCTCATTTATTTTTCATTAGTCTCAAAAAGTGATAAAATAAAACTCGTTAAATCAGTCAAACTTAATCATTGTGACCATGTATCCAAGACCTATCGCTGCACAAGTGAAATGCACATTACCCATTTCGAGAAAAAATATTGAAATACAAGTAAAATGTGCCCTAATTTTTTAAAAATATCTTTAAAAATTTATAATATCTCACAAAAGAAAAATATTTTTACCATTTGCCATTTGGTAAGTTGGAGAGCACTTTTTACCCTCATTTTCCTTGATCTTTAGGTGAGGAGTGTGACTAATCGAGGAGACCATTCATCGAACCGTTTACTACATGTAAGATATTTGTCCCTTCTCTTCATTTTGATTACGATTTTAGGTGTTTTCATCCATAGGATAGGTAGTAAAGAGGGATGGAAAAAAAATTTGTCGAGGGTGATAACGTGGGTTTTACCCATCAGACCCACAAAACTCATCCTGTGTTCAGTTGTGTCAGTGTGTTGGAAGCATGGAAAAATATGTAGACAGTCCCACTGGCACAAAGTTACAAAATTTTTGAAAACAATCCTCTATATTTAATGATTGTTTCCTGAATCTTCCTCCATGGAAGCAAATAAAATCTTGGTTTATGGATGTTCCACGGGTTAAACAATGAAAAATGGTGATCAAATGGAATGAGAGAGGACATGAAGTAGAAGATCATCAGGCATCCCAAGACCCAAACTGCATAGTTTCCCTTCGAGCATGTGGGTTACTGAAACCATATTCATGGGATTAGGACCCAACTCAAGTTACTGCAACATTTGGTTAGTTGGTGGGATGTTTGCTACCAATTGTTCATCACTGGTCACCAAGAGCTTAAGATTGACATCTCAGACATATATTTCATAATGGGGTTTTCTAAGAGGGGACAACAAATTCAACTGTCTATTCCCTATACCAAAGGGGAGAGCACAAATATGATGATTGCAAGGCATTTCCCAAGATCCTGGGAAATCAAGAGTGGGAAGATAGACATAAATACCATCACCGATATCCTACTAAGAAAAATTATCCACACCATGGATCGAATAGCTGGGGCTTAGGCTTTGCATGAAGCGACTAAATCCAATCTCCAAAATGCCATAGATTGTCTAAGTCCCATAGTTTTTAATTGGAGTGAAGGATTGTTGGTCAACATGAAGGACCAACTTACAAAGTGCAAGACATGGAAGCTGAAATAGGTCCTCTATGGATCTATATTGGTGACATTATTCTTGGAACATGTACCATTATTTAAATATCAATTGATAGAACTGGATGCTCCAACACCTAGGGATCAAAATTATTAAGATGGGGTGAGTTGATGCCTCAACATGGAGGTGATCAACAAATGTCATTTCCTCCAACTAATTTTGGACACCTAATCTTCTATGGTTTGGTGTGGAATGTGAATAGCCACCAGAGTCCAAGAGACCACTTAGAATATGAATCCAAGGGTCACACCATGTACTATAAATATATATCATGTCAATAATATATGCAACTAAATGTTTATAATTCATATTCTATCTCTGCCATTGTCATGTTTAACATGTTATTGGAGCCAGTACTTTCATAACTTGTTCAATCTAATTTGAGCCACTGGCCTCTGTCGTTGCACTCTATTTTTGCATTTTAGTTTTTCTTTTGCTCTTGTGAGAACTACCATTACCATTATTGTATGCTAGTCGGACTTACTGTGTCCTACCAAATTGACAACAACAAGTGTTATTCTAGACCCATAGAATTATTCATGGATGTTCAAACCCTACCGAATCCTTCACCCTAGACATGACACTCTCAAGAATCTGTCTCTCTAAGGCACCATCTTGCATGCTCCTACATATCCTGTCACAACACACCCCCTCCCAAGTTTATCTCTGACAAAACAATTTGCCAATTGTCAATCTCCTTACGTGCAATGCAACAGGGCCACTATTATGTTGGTTGCTGAATTTAAGAGCATTATCATTTGAACGGATCCTTTATTCCATGGCCACCACGTGGTGGATTAGAATCCCAAAATTTAACGTATTTTGATGCTTGTAACACAACATTTTCTCACTGTCCCTGTACTCCCCATTCCTTGATCCTGGAGGACCTCTACAGTGAACCTCACATGCTCTCCCTTCATGAAGAAACCCCCATTGTGTCCGTCTTCATGAGCAGATCAATTCCCTTTTGCACCATTTCCCATGAAACTTATATTTTGCCTAGTTTACAAGACCGACGCTAATGGCCCTTGTCTTCCTCATGCCGATATGTAGGGATTAGCACTATCCCTAGCGCTGACCAAAGTGACTAAGATGTGCTCTAGTTGCGTTGATCCTGTTATGGAAAGTTTTTTAATAAATATTTGAAGCTTCCTACTCTAGAAGCTTCGTAATGGAAGTCTAGTAAATGTTTGGCAGATGGGGTCAAGGATGTTAGTTTGGGCTCCTTTCCCCTATAATGATGGAACTACCTCAAGGGATAAGACGCTCTCCCATGAGAAGAGGATCCATCTCCCATCCATTCATCCTATATAAACGTCCCTTTTTCCCAAGCACAATCTAGTGTTAATGTTGGTGTGTTAGTGTTATTTTGGTTTGGAGTAAACAACAAGCTATTCACAGTTGTAGCTCTCTAGTTGTGTGAGGGAGAAGTGTGATTAGGCTTGGAGTGAAGCCTAAAGGGAAGAGCCTTAAAACTATTGTTGTTGAGGCCATCATGGAATTCTAGCAGAAGTGTGTGGGAACCTAGTCTTGTCAGAGGAGAATGGAAACGTTAAGGCAATGGTTGTATTCTCTTATTGATTCAATATATATGCAACTATCGATTGATTTCCTACATGATTTTTCATCTTACATATTCATGGCTTAATATTTCTTGACATTTTAAGTAGGTTGAATTACAGTTTGTCTATTATCACGGTTGGTGTTTGATGTTGTTTACTTGTTTTAGGTGTCTGAAGAAGGAAGCGAGAGATAGATGGAGTGAGCAAGTAAGGACATCATCAAATGGGATAAGAGTACTAATAGGTAGGCCCTCTTAATTAGTTATAACCTAAGGAAGTCTTCCATAGAATGTATTTGTTGTGGCTAGACCCATCATCGGGCTAGAGGAATTTTTTTGTGTCCGCACTTATAATTTTACTTCACCACAATGCTAAATTTAATGAGTTCTTTACAAGTATATCATGATACTAGAGGTGCAATGGAGAAGAATGATTTCACAGACTAGATCGGAATGTTGCTGCTATTACAAAACCATTGAAATAACATTTATAATTACTTAGGACAAGGGATGACTTGTATATGGATAAAACCGTACACACTCAAAAAAAGAAGTGGTTGGATCTCCATTCTCCATGTTAATATTTATGTTTTGCATCACAATATTTTGACATGGAAAAATATTGCTACATCTAAGAGTTATTGCACCCTTCATTGTCAAAGTTTTGTTGATGTTTTTGTATGTCACGTTGCTAATTTGCACCACTAAACACTGTGTTCACCACAATAAGAACGGACAAGGAGATTCAATGACCAAAAAGAAAATTGGTTCTGATTTTTCTTGCGAATATAAAAATGATGTTGGCATTATGACATGGATTTGGTGCTATGACACAGGTGTTCTCCTTGATGGCAACTCACTCAGATGACAGATCTCAGTTCAGGCTCACAGAATGAAGAAGGAGAGGTATACGCAGGTTCCCATTGACCAAGCCACGTGTATAGGTGGGCTCACAGACCAAAAGGCATGTATAGCTTACACATGCACTTTCACGGAAGGAAAGGTGTGTACATGTTGGAAAACTTGGTTTGGTCTGTGGTATTTGGTCCATGGTATTTTGATCCAAGATATTGGTCCAAGGTATCTTGTCTGAAGTGTTGACCCCAGGCATTTGGTCCAAGGTATTGATTCTAAGTAGTTTTGGACCATGGTATTGAGTAAGGCCTAAGGCTATAAAAGGAGGAGAAGATCATTAGGAAAAGGCGCTCATGAATTGAATATCTAATGAAGAGAAATATCTAGAATACAGGTTGTTGGGTTATGGTGCATAGCTGGATCTGAATCAAGGATGAACATGAGCGCTTGATGAAGGATAAGTTCTATTGATGGGTCAAGATCTTAAGGCTTGAAGAGAAGTATCTTTGTGTGATTTTGATATTTTATGTGAATAATTGACGCATGTCATAATCTGTAAGTATGATGATCTGGGTATAACTGTTGTTTGAAGGTTAAATCATCATTTACAAATCTATTCACAGGTTCAATATAGCAAAGGCACATTTACACGCTGGTTCAACAATTCAAAAAGGCGTATACGCAGGTTTGCCTCGATATAAGTGCATATGCATGCAGGTTCGACACATTGAAGTAGTGTACACCTCATAAAATATGCTTTAGCTACTTCTGTATGTTGTTGGAGTGATTTGGGTTCTGGCTTTGGTTCTAGTTACTATTATAGTATTCTAGTCACAACATTCTGAGAAGTGATTGTTTGATTCAGTTTTAGTTGGTGCAAAGGAAATTGGTTGATGCAGATATATTTGATGTTTGATTGATGTTATTAATGGATCCATTCTAAAAATTTATGAACGTGGTCCCTGAAAGAAAAGAGAAGGTTGTAGCCTTCTGTAGGTTAGCACCTACATACTAGTAAACACATTAGCTAGTACAAGAGCTAGGGGGTTGTAGCTCCCTTCCAGGAGAATCTAGAGAATGAGAGAAGGTTATAGCCTTCTGCAGGTAGAAGCTTCTGTATTGGTATAAGACTGTGCCAGTAAAAAAAATTGTAAAAAGAAGTTTCTTATTAAAAGGAAGATAGAGATAATTGCAGCAGGTTGTTTTTACCCACATTAGGTTTCCACCTTATATCTTGTGTTCATGTGTGTGACTGCCTATTCTGTTTTTACTGCTCCCGGTTACTGTTTATATGGTTCTGATGCACAGATTAAAGATCAACATATGAAGAATTAACTAAATTATAAGTTTACAGGGTATATGCTAGTTGCCTTACATACAGTTGTGTATACACGCAAGTTTCATTAACTGAAATAGCTTATATGGATCTAAATATGGAAATGAAATATTATTGACTTGCTAATACTGATTCACCCCCCCCTTCTCAGTATTATTTCCAACAATTGGTATCAGAGTAGGTCCTTCAAAAGATGCTTAATCGCTTGAAGGAAGATCCATCATCGTGAGTAACTACGAAAGAGAAGGATCCATTAGACCACCAATATTTGATGGGAGAAACTTCATTTATTGGAAGGTAAGGACTACAGCCTATCTTCAATCTCTTGGAATAGATGTCTGGGAAATCATGGAAGGAGGATATACATTTCCATCAACAATTCCTACAGATACGACAGATAAGAAGCAATATGAAACCAATGCCAAGGCCTTCAATACATTATTAGGGAGTCTGTCGCAATTAGAATTTGTTAAATTTATGTAGCTCAAAACCACCAAATAAATATGGAACAAGATCATTCTAAGATATGAAGGAGACAATCAGCTAAAACGTGAAAAAATGCACTCTCTCAGAATTCAATATGAAACTCTCAAAATGCACAATGATGAAAGTATCGTTAGTTATTTCTTACACATAGATGTGATTTTTAATTGCATGAAGAACTTGGGCGAAGAGATAAAAAAAGTTACTTTAGCTGAAAAGGTTTTAAGATCCTTGTCTACTAAGCTTGAATCAAAAGTATCTGCCATAGAAGAAAAGTAGGATCTTCAGAGTATTACTATGACACAATTGCATGGAATCTTAACTGCCTTTGAAATGAGAAAAGGAGGTCCATCAGATATGAGAGAAACCAAATTCAAAGCTTTGGGAAGAGAATACTTCCATGAATCAGGACATATTTCAGAAGGAGAAGAAGAAGCAAACTTTGTCAAGAACCTTCAATGGGATCCTGGGAGATTCAGAGGTAAACTACATTTCAAATGTTTTTCTTGTGGAAGATTTCATCATTATGCTGCCAAATGTTGTCATAAAGATAAGATTGATAAAGGTAAGGAATCAGCAAAATGGAATAGAAAACAAAGTGTAAGTAAGAAGAGATACTATACTCATGAAGATAGTGATGGTTTATCAAATAGTGATGAAGATGAAAATAATAATGATTATAGACTTCTAATGGCTTTTGAAGATGATGATTTCTTGGATGCTTTAGATGAAGATGACCTTTATGAAGAAATCTCTAAACTAAAAATCTGTTTAGAAGAAAAGAATATGATTATAGATACTCTGACATTCTAGCATGCTGAAAGAGAAAAACACAATGAAAAGCTAGAATGTGAAATTGTGGGTCTAAGAAAAGATATTGAGAAAAAAAATCTCTCAATCTCAGATTTGCTAAAGGATCAGAAACTTTAGATGAAATTATAAAAGTGAAGTACTCTCCTTTGATAAAGACAGGTCTTGGATATACTAAAGAAGCATCTCAAGCACAGAAGTTGTCTACCTCCACTAAAAGCTATCTTGATGCAACAAAGAGAAGTGAACAGTTTGACAATCGTCAGCAAAGGCATAAAGCAGATCACCAGGTAAATCAAGTTCAATCTACTTTAAGGATGAATAGAAGTTACAACCAACCTTAGGTAAATCATACTCAATTTTCTTCAAGAATGAATGTCAATGGAAACTACAATCACCAGGTCAGTAGATTCGATAATCGCAGGAACTTCTTTAATGGCCAATTTTTTTCATGTCATAACTTTGGACAAAACGTTGCTCAATGTGTTTCCTACAAGACCATCATGACTAGAGAAGCACAAAATCAAAGGAATATGACAAGGATCATGGAAAATACCTACAATAACTTTTTGCTTCTTGAAAATGAAATAGAATGCTCTATCTGTAATAACTTCAGTCATGAAGATTCTGAATGCAGGAGTAAATTTCGAGAAACATCTCAGAAGGAGAAAACTTGATTGAGTCCCAAAATACAGAGGAAGAAAGAACCACAAAAAGAAATATGTGGTATAACCTTGTATGTAGAAGGACAAGAAAATCATTGCTACATCGATAGTGGATGCTCGAAACACATGACAGGTGATAAAGAAAAACTTCAATCATACAATGCCTTAGAAAAAGAAAAGAAGGTCTCATTTGGAAATGACACTCTTGCTGTCATAAAAGGTAAAGGTTTTGTTCTCTTAAAGGAAAAATTTAAATCTGAGAATGTTATGTATGTTGATGGTCTAAAGCATAACCTATTGAGTGTCAGTCAAATGTGTGATCAAGGAAATGAAATAGTATTTCAATCAAATGGATGTGTTGTTCGTGAGGTTGAAACAAGAGAAACCATGATCAAAGGCATAAGAACTCCAAACAAGCTATACATACTCAATGGAGGACAACAACAATGCTATCTAAGCAAAAATGATGAACACTAGCTATGGCACAGGAGATTGGGGCATCTAAGCTTCCCACAAATAAGGAAAGCATGCAAATTCCAGGTTGTTCGTGATCTTCCTGATATCAACATTCCAGAAAATACAATATGCAAATCATGTCAATTTGGTAAGAAAACCAGAGCACATTTCCCTGAGAAGGAAGGACAAGCTAATAAGCCTCTTGAACTTGTTCATAGTGATTTATGTGGTCCATCAAGGAAAAAGTCACCTCGTGGAGAAGAATACTTTATATTGCTCATTGACGATTTTTCTAGAATGTGCTGGATAGGACTTCTAAAGCATAAAGATGAAGAATTTTAAAAGTTCAAAGATTTCAAAGCTTTTCTTGAAAATGAATCAAATTGCAAATTAAAATGCCTCAGATCTGATCAAGGAGGGGAATTTACCTCAGATGAATTCTTCAACTTTTATGAAGAACATGGAATAGAAAGAGAATTTTCCACTACAAGGACTCCTCAGCAAAATGGAGTGGTAGAAAGGATGAACAGAACTGTTCAACAAATGGCTCGTGCCATGCTAGATGACTCTGTAACTCCTGCAACCTTCTCGGGTGAAGTTGCATTTGTTGTTGTCACTATTCTCAACAAAGCAAACATTTGGGTAAACAACACTCAACCTCCACATGAACTTTGGTATGGTAAGAATCCTACTGTAAAATACTTCAAAGTTTTGGGAATCAAATGTTACATCAAAAGGACTGATGAAAAACTTGGAAAGTTTGAACCTAGAGTAGATGAATGAATTCTCCTTGGTTACTCTTCCCGAAGTAAAGGATATAAGTGTTATAATAAAAGACTTGGGAGAATTGTTGAAAGTATTGATGTTGTGGTTGATGAAGCAAGAGAAAATCCAATGCAGGTAAAAAACAAAGATTGTGGAGAAGATGAGGATTATCCTTCCATGTCAATTTAGACTAATTCCAAAGAAGAATAAACCAATGAAGCACCAAAAGAGCAGATAACGGGAGAAGAAAAGACTCCATCCGAGTATGTTCAAAAAAAACATCCAGAGACTCAAATCTTAGGGCAGAAAGAGGTAGTTGTGCAGACAAGAAGAACTATTACAAAAGATTCAAGCTATCTAGCATTGCTTTCCTCCATCGAACCTCAAAATGTAAATGAAGCATGCAAAGATGAATGTTGGGTCAAGGCCATGAATGAATAACTTGAGCAAATCGAAAGGAATAATATTTTGGAATTAGTTCCTAGACCTCATGATAAGAATATCATAGGAACCAAATGGATATTTAAAAACAAGCTAAATGAAAATGCAGAAGTCATCAGAAACAAGGCCAGACTTGTTTGTAAAGGATATGCTCAACAGGAAGGAATAAATTTTGAAGAAAATTTTGCCCCTATTGCCAGGCATGAAACCATAAGAATGTTCCTTGCTCTTTTTAGTTTTCCAAAATTCAAAGTATACCAAATGGATGTAAAATATGACTTTCTTAATGGAGACTTAGAAGAAGAAGTATATATTGAGCAACCAGATGGATTCATCCTTGGAAATAATCCAAAACTTGTATGCAAACGCAGAAAGGCTCTCTATGGTCTACAACAAGCTCCAAGGCCTTGGTATTACCATCTTGACAAATACCTCCATAAATAATGTTTTTCAAAAGGATCAGCTGATAGAAATATATATACAAAGATTGACAATGATAAATTGATAATACTTGTTGTGTATGTTTATGATATCATTTTTGGTAGCAATGAAGAAGCCATGAGTCAAAACTTTACTTTCATAATGCAGAAAGAATTTGAAATGTCCTTGCTTGGTGAGCTCACATATTTTCTTGGTTTACAAGTTCAATAAAATAAAGATGGCATTTTTTTATCACAAACCAAGTACCTCAAGTAGATCTTGAAAAAATATGGCATGGAAGATTCTAAACCTGTATTAACCCCTATGGTAACAGGATGCAGTCTCAACTCAAATGATGAATCAATAGTAGTACATCAACCAACGTATAGATCCATGATTGACAGTCTACTTTATCTAACAGGTACCTGACCAGACATCATGCATGTAGTGGGAATAGTTGGAATATTCCACGCAAATCTAAAGGAAACACACCTTTAAGCAGTCAAAAGGATTTTCAAATATCTTCAAGGGACTTAGAATTTTGGTTTATGGTATCCTAGGGATACAGATCTTACACTTCATGCATATACAGATGCAGATTGGGCAAGAAGCGTGGATGACAAGAAAAGCACTAGTGGTGGTGGATTCTATATGGGTTCTAGATTAGTATCTTGGTTCAACAAGAAACAAAGTTCAATTGCATTATCGACAGCTGAAGCAGAATATTTGGTTGCTGCATCTTGCTACACACAACTCCTTTGGATGATGCAAACATTGCAAGACATTCAGTTCACATGTACTCCACCCATTTCCATTCTATGTGATAATACAAGTGCAATCAGTATTTCAAAGAATCCAGTCATGCATTCCATGAACAAGCACATACCTATCAAATATCATTTTATCCATGAACAAGCGCTTGAACAAAAGGTAAAATTGGAGTATGTTCCCTCCAAAGAATAAGTTGCTGATATATTCACCAAACCACTTCCCAGAGAGATATTTGAATATCTCAGACAGAGATGGGAGTAGTTGATGCATCATCTTGCTGTTGAAACTTATCTGTTTCAGAGAAATGTAGATGTACATGAGTTTCATGAAGAGTACCTGTGTACATATGCCAGTTGCTATGGATACAGTCGCGTATATGTTGGTTTCAAGAAAAACACTGGGCCAGACTTAGGATGAAAAGAGTCTGATATGGGTCTAATAGTGATCATCTAGCACTGGTTCAGGGGGAGCACATAATTCAAATAATGCATTGTTGGCATTATCCTAGAAGATCTTGGTACAAATTCACAATTGTTTTTGGTTCAGGTGGAACAGGTGCAAAGGGAGATCTTGCAAGTCTAGATGGTGATTGACAAATGCTGCTGATAATAGTTCCTGATATCTATCATAGTCTTGTTTTAGATATTTTGTTTCTATTCCATGCATGTCTTTTATTATTAAGGTCATGAAATGGCTTATTTTGTTTCTCCACTATGCATGGGATGGATGATGTAATGTTCTTGTTTTTTCATGTATAAACATCTGGTATATCCGCACTTGGTTGGGAGATGGATGTATGTATGAGTCTTTGGTGATAGGAAGGTCATTTATGATGTATAGAGTCATGTTCTTCTAGCATAGCATATTTTTGCATACCTTTCTTACATTCAGGGGGAGCATGGACAACACTCTTCAGCATATCAGAGAATTCAACATGTACTTAGGGGGAGCATAACTCTTTCCCCTTTATGACAAAGTAGGAGAGTGAATTTGGGTTGCCATCAAGTCCAAAGGGGGAGATTGTTGGCATTATGACACAGATTTGACACTATGACATAGGTGTTGTCCTTGATGGCAATTCACTTAGATGACAAGTCTCAGTTCAAGCTCACAGAATGAAGAAAGAGAGGTATACGCAGGTTCCCCATTGACCAAGCCACGTGTACATGCAGGTTCATAGACCAAAAGGTGCATATAGCATACACACGCACTTTCACGAAAGGAAAGGCACATACATGTTGGAAAACTTGGTTTGGTCTGTGGTATTTGGTCCATGGTATTGTGATCCATGGTATTGGTACAAGGTATCTTGTCTGAAGTGTTGATCCTAGTTATTTGGTCCAAGGTATTGATTCTAAGTGGTTTTGGACCATGGTATTGAGTAAGGCCTAAGACTATAAAAAGAGGGGAAGATCATTAGGAAAAGGCACTCATGAATTGAATATCTAATGAAGAGCGAGATCTAGAATACAAGTTATTGGGTTATGGTGCATAGCTAGATCTGAATCAAGGATGAACCTGAACGCTTAATGAAGGATGAGTTCTATTGATGGGTCAAGATATTAAGGCTTGAAGTGAAGTATTTTTGTGTGTTTTTGATCTTTTATCCAAATAATTGACACATGTCGTAATCTATAAATATGACGATCTTGGTATAATTGATGTCTGAAGGTTAAATCATCATTTAAAAATTTGTATGAAGGTTCAGTATAGCAAAGGTACATTTACACGCTGGTTCGACATTTCAAAAAGGTGTATACGCAGGTTTTCCTTGATACAAGTGCGTATGCACGCAGGTTCGACACATTGAAGTAGCGTACACCTCATAAAATATGTTGTAGCTACTTCTGTATGATGTTGCTGCGTTTTGGGTTCTGGCTTGGGTTTTGGTTATTGTTACAGTATTTTGGTCGCAACATTCTGAGAAGTGATTGTTTGATTTAGTTTTGGTTGGTGCAAAGGAAATTGGTTGATTTAGATATATTTGATGCTTGATTGATGTTATTTATGGATCGAGTATGAAAATTTATGAAATGTGATCCCTAAAAGAATAGAGAAGGTTGTAGCCTTCTGTAGGTCAGCACTTACGTACTAGTAAACACATCAGCTAGTACAAGAGCTAGGGGGTTGTATCTCCCTTCCAGGAGAAGCTGGAGAACAAGAGAAGCTTGTAGCCTTCTGCAGGTAGTAGCCTGCGTACTGGTATAAGACTGCAATAGTACAAAAATTGTAAAAAGACGTTTCTTATTAAAAGGAAGATAGAGATAATTGCAGCAAGTGGTTTTCACCCACATTGGGTTTCCACCTTATATCCTGTGTTCATGTGTGTGATTGTCTATTCTGTTTTTACTACTCCTCGTTACTATTTATATGGTTATGATCCACAGATTAAAGATCAACATATGAAGAATTGACTAAATTATAAGTTTACAGGGCATACACTAGTTGCCTTACATACAGTTGCATATACACGCAAGTTTCGTTAATTGATGTAGCGTATATGAATTTGAATATGAAATGAAATATTACTAACTTGCTAATACTGATTCAACCCCCCCATCCCTTAGTATTATTTCCAACAGATGATCCAACCAATCAAGGAAAATAAATTTCTTAGTAAATATGTTAACTGAATGCAAACCATTAGAAATTGCATTGTGTCTTCAATGAATAACATTGTGACAAGGTAGGAATATCCCAGATTGAAAATCGACTATTGGAAAGAGGAAGGGTGAAGTTATTTTATATACATAATTTTGAATGAAAAGTTTGATGAATTGATGTTGGCTATCAGACTGGCGATGAATGGTTTTTGAAGGCCGATGCATTCGGTTATTGTATGTTCTATGTTGGGTAATGTTGAATGTTGCGTTAATGATATAGACGATATAAGAAAACCATGGGTTGTGTACACCATGAATTATGCCTTGAATTATTTTTGAAGCCCGTGACCTAGTATGCAATATTTTCTGATGCTCTATGGATTATGTATGATCTCTCTTTGTTAGATATTTCATCCAAAGAATTTTCCAATTTTCTGAATTTTGGTGCTCTTGTTAAACAAAATTGCTTCCTATATTTTTTGTTGTTGTTGTATTCCAACTGTTTAACGCTATATTTTATCAATCACATTAGGCTAGTGCTATAGTGTTTGGTGAGTTAGAAGTAGAGTTGGTTACTGGCGTGGGGCTCTGAAGAATAGAGACACTGAACTTCATTCCTCCCGAGTAGTGACTGGGAGTCCCACAGATGAAGTAATGCTTCCCAACAGTCTTAAGGGGAACTACTTTGTTGCCATTGTTTTCTTTTAGAACTGAGTTTGAATTCGAACAATCTTGGAATTCTGTTGCGTCTGTCTCCACCACGAAGTCCATCACAGTATAAGAGAACACTGCATGTCTCATTCAAACGTGTTTTATTGTTGTAGTTTCATTGAAGGGACCGTGTGCTATCTCAGAGGCTGAATGAGTGTGGTTTGATGATGATACATGAATTGTGGTGAAGAGGGAACTTATGCTTCCATTTCCTGGGCAACATACATCATAAACATATTTTGAGGTGTCATTCTTGGGACGAATAATTGCATATGTACTTGTTGGCTTGTGTTATATTCTTTCCATGACTAGCCCCCCTAATTAACCACGGGATTAGAGGGGGGGCAAATCCCCGCCTTCATTATGTAGTGGGGGAGTCACAGGGGGGAGGCAAACCCCCTTGTATGGGGGGTTTGAGGGGGGCAGTTAGCATCCCTCTACGGGGTTCAGGGCAGCGCCCTGAGAAACTTTTTTTTGGACCCTATATTAGTTTCGGCGGACCTACCTATGGTTTTGTGCATGGTTTTAACACATGGTTTTGGACGCGATGGTTTTCAGTCCATGGTATTGGATGCTTCGGCATGTATAAATATGTATTGTAACATTGAAAGGAACATAATGAAAAATCAAGCTGGTAGTCCTGGTTTCTGGATCCATGGGAAAATCTTTGTGTATATGTGTTTTATGAGTTATGCTCTCACATTGTTTATTTTTGTTCTTAGAATTTTATGCAAGTAATTTTTGTACGGGGTTAAAACCTGCAATACTGAGTTATGTTGGCTTCCATTTAATTATTACGTAGGAGATGTCACTTAATTGCTATTGTGTTTAATTTCCGATGTTTCTATTGGAAAATACAAGTTCATCTGGAGACTATTAGTGGATGTAGAAGCTTTTAAAACAGTGAACAATGAATAAAATTATGAAAATCACCCATAATGGAGAACATTGTGGCAACAAAAAATCATTTGCATATCAAGGTTTATTTATTGAGACAATGGCCAGACTTGAAGATGCACTAAATTTATTGAATATCCTGATCCATTGTTGATGGGATGGTAAAAGTTAACAAAGAAACTATTTTTGACATTCAAATTTGTTTATAAAATGCATAAGAAAAAATAGATTTCTTGCAGCTCGAATCACAACCTCAACAAGAGGAGCTACAACAATGTAGTCATGATTATGAACTTGTTTTTGTTTCGAATAATGCCATTTTTTAGTCCAAAGTTAATTGTAATCATCAGTCAGAAATTATTCAGATCATTGAACCTGGTACAAGAGCATGTTTGAATGCAGAAGCATAAATTCAGCATACACTTCCCAAGCCAGTCATCAGACCTTGGGAAGATCTTGTAAAAAAAAAGGACAAAATAGGTCTTGGATATGATAAGGATGTGTCCTTTCATATTCCAGATTACTTAAAGCCCATCTAGCTTCGGAGTGGTGGATTTCTTCATGGCAGTTCACCTTCACCTATTCTAGATTTTGCGCCTCTTCCATAACAGCCACAACAAATTGTTAAATTCCAACACTATGACTAAGTTAGCCATATGGAATATCATTGTTTTTATCTTCATCCATGCAAGAATTTTGGGCAACATACTCATTCTCCACACAGATGCTTAAAAAGCAAGCCTCCTACAAGAACAAAGCTTCATCTTAGAAGGATTTCTTCTTGGCAATGGGCTTCAACAACCAAGAAGATATTTCACTCATACAACAAGATTTTTTCTCGAATATTGAAATTTTTTGCAGTTGAGATCTCTTCATCTTATCACTTTGTCTCTGACAGGGGGGGAAATAATGGTCATCTACAAGTTTCAAATCCACATCAAGTGAGCCTGAGCCACAACCTGCCATTCTGGATTCAGAGTTGTAGCTAGAGACATAGATGCCACTCATAATGCCTTCAATTGGTTGTCAGCCTTAAACCATCTATTTGGCATTAAGACTTCCCTTCAAAGAATTGGGGACACTTCCTCTAGCATAAGACTTCAACTTTTTTCCAGTTTTGGAAGAGTTCTAGGAATTACATTAAGCATTCCAGAGTTGGTGGTCATCCTTAAACCACTGCATGTTGTAGATCTTGCTTTTTACGGTTGAAATTATATGTCTCCAAAGCATTAGGGACACTTCCTCTGGCATAAGATTTCAGCTTCTAGTCAGATTTGGAAGAATTGCAGGAACTGCACTAAGCCTTCTAGTGTTGGTGGTCATCCTTAAACCACCCCCCTTATACCAAAATTTTAGAGAGCACATTTAGTCTAGTGTTGCCATGCATTTTTGCACATTTTGTATTACAACTCTCTTCTTGGACTCACACATACCCCTTCAGATTAAGTGGGGGAATGTTGGACACCTAATCATCTATGGGTTGGCGTGGAATGTGAACAGCCACCGGAGTCCAAGATACCACTTGGAATATGAATCCAAGGGTTACACCATGTACTATAAATATATATCATGTCAATAACATATGCAACTAAATGTTCTTCTTCGAACATGTACCATTTTTTATATATCGGTGGATAGAAGTGGATGCTCCAATGCATAGGGATCCAAAATTATTAAGATGGGGTGAGTTGATTCCTTGACATGGGGGTGCTCAACAAATGACATTTCCTCTGCAGTTTTTGGATGGCTGTGACAACAATTAATCATGGTAGATGATTGGGATTATGCTAGCACATATTTCTGGGGAGATCCTGATCTTCTACTTCCACCTGGTACAAAGTGGACTGATGCAGGTAAAAAACTATTTTTTAAAGTTTTTAAAAGTTTTTGATGTTTTTGTTTCATGTGTATTGAGATTTGATACTTGTGATTTTTGCAGATGTTGGAATAGAGAGATCTCAAGGGATTTCTCTGATAACCAAGAGGTGGCATGATAGATAGAGGATGCTCCCTATGAAGAGGGGGTTGACTCAATTTTAGAGGTGGAACACAACCTAGAATACTTGACAAGAGGCATTCCCGCATATGTTTCTATTGATGAGGTGCCACTGCGATATCAAAGACATACTCTAGGGGTGTCCGTTGGACTGCATCAGTTGTTGGGTTGAGTAATCAAGCCTATTTAGTACTACCATGAGCACCATGTCGATAGATAGCCATCTCTAGTTTTTATTTTCTGCCCTTATGTAAGCTCTAGAAGCCATGATTCTTAGAACATAGATT
Source organism: Pinus taeda (assembly GCA_000404065.3). Classification (NCBI taxonomy): domain Eukaryota; kingdom Viridiplantae; phylum Streptophyta; class Pinopsida; order Pinales; family Pinaceae; genus Pinus; species Pinus taeda. The sequence continues at coordinate 123,002 of APFE031712413.1, forward strand.
TTGATATTCGATGTAACAAACATTTTACAAACTTATATTTTATATTATAATATATATATATATATATATAGATATAGATATATACATGTTCACCTAATTTTTTTATTATATGTTTTTGTATTTACATATGATGAAAATGTCTATCTAGAATGAAATTAGCCAATGTATCTGTTAATGTGTTCAAACATCTCAGAATATGTTGATAATTAATATAATTGAAGTCTAGTTCCAATAGACGAACTCGAAAATACATTCCCAAATCTAAGGGTTTCTGACTGAATATTTTCTGTTAAGTTGTAGTACAATGAGCTTTGAATCGAGATTAATGACTAAATCTATGATGCTAAGAGCAATGACATCTGACAAAATCTTGATAACTGCACTATATTCGATAATGTTATAAGTGGTACGACCTAAATATATGCCTTGTAAATTCACTAACTCACCATTAGGGTCATAGATATCCCATGCGGTGGAAGATAGATTTATTTACTATGACAAGCACCATCAAGGAAACCGACATAAAGGTTCAATAACATCTGCAGACCAAGTGGAACATGTGGTAAGCAGAGGAAAACATGTTTTCAAAAGTAAACAAACACACCAAAACCAACTACACACTAATGAATCATACTAATGTACAAAGTATTTACATGAAATCACTCATAATACTTTTTGAGGTAAAGCCCGTTTCAGGGCTCGACCAACTAATTTCCCTCATAATCAACCAACTCATAGGCACCTTTCTGTAATACTCGTTTAACAATGTAAGGCCCATGCCACATTTGTTCGAGTTTTCTAGCCCCCAATTTATCATTGGCTTGATCGTATAATAGGACCAAGTCACGTTCAACATAAACACAGGGAGTAATAATTTTATCATATTGTGATTTAACTCATTTCTGTTGAGCTTCAATAACTAATGCAGCAGTATGACGAGTTTCATCATGCATTTTTAGGTAAAGTAATTGTTCCCCCTCTGATGAAGTGCTAGGGAGTAATTCGACAACTAGTTTTAATGAAGGAATTTCACATTCAATCGGAAGGCTTTCCTCTAGACCATACAACAACTTAAAGGGTGTGTATCCAGTTGTTGTCATAGCTATGGTTCAATATTCCCATAGAGCTGAAAATAGCATAAGGTGCCAATTTCGTTTATGCATCCCAACAGTTCATTGAAGCATTATAACCAAGAATTTGTTGACAGCTTCAACTTGGTCGTTGGCCTGTGGATAGTAAGGAGTTGAGTTGTTGTGAGGCAGACCCAACTGTGTAGTAAGCTCTATCATCATATAATTTCGAAAATGAGAGCCATGGTTAGTGATGATGGCTTCAAAGACACCAAATTGAGCTATGCCATGATTAAAAAAGAATTGAGATGCAATTTTACTATCAGCATCATATGTAGGCATCACCTAGGCCCATTTCATGAAACAATCAACAGAGATGATGATATAACCATGCCCCCCAGCTGAGTGAGGGTTTCATGTCATGAAGTCAATACCCCATTTTTCGAAGGGTCTGACGGTAATAACTAGGTGCAAGGGAGTGGGTCGGGTGCACTATTTACAGTTATAAATCTAACATCCATGACATTTTTGGACTGCTAAAATGCAATCTTTGAAGATCGAAGACCAGAAATAACTGACACGAAGGATTTTTTGAGCTGTAGCATATCCCGACATGTGACTGCCACAGGCCCCAAAGTGGCAGCCATTTAAGACTTTCTCAGCTTCCTTAAGCATTAAAAATTGACTAAGGATGGAATCGTCACCAACATGTGATCCAGAATGGATTTTGGATATACTCCTAAGTCTAATTGGTCCTCACAAAGGAAAAATGAAAGTCCAAGGAAGTTTCTAGAACTATCCCCATTGTATAGATCGTCTCGTTCTAAATCTATATATATCTATAAATATATGTGGTGTGATAAGCAATGAATCCGAACACAAAATGGTTTATAAATGCCACTGTATATTATTTGAAATCCGTCAAAATCCATTTTACAGGATTTTTCAATGTTTTCATGTATTTTTAAATATAAAAGGAAACCATGAAACAAGCGGGATTTCGGGAGGACCGAAGGCGGTAAGAGGTTTTGGCTGGGCTCTGCCTGAGCCCATACATTGGCTGCCATGTGTCTAGGCCCTAGAGAGAAGAAATCACTCTTTTCAGGCAGTTAACTTTCGTACACATGAGCCGCCCGAAATCAGCGTTAGCCGTTGGATCTAGATCTCTCAGATCAACGATGGAGATGCGGTAAGTAATTAAAAGGCAGACCCGATAGAAGTATAGGGTGGATTTATGGATATTTGAAGTCCGATGAACAATGTTTTGGTAGATTTTTCCCGAGTTTGAATGTATTTCTCTGTGTAAACAGAGAACGTGTATTTCGGGTATTTCAAAGGCCCGATGGTCCATTCCGTTACAGAACAGGAGGCCACCTCCTCTGAAGGCGTTATGCCATGATTGCTAACACTTAGAAGGGGGATTTGAACAGGCAGAGGTCGGGAGCCAAAAAGCCCAAGAAGAGGAAATGAATAGATAGCGCCAATTGGCTTAAAGGCCATAGAATGACAGAGAACAAGGCATAAGCAGGAGTTGTTGTTAAAGTAGCGAATAAGCAGGAATCACTAAGACAAAGGGCAGTGCTAAGATAGGAGCACAAAAATTGAAGTCAAAAGGCATAAGAAAATAGAGGTAAAAATCCACTGCGCAGAGAAGCTAAGGGAGCCTTTGGGTTCATTTGGATTTCAAGTGAAAAGCCAGAGAACCAAAGGTTGCAACAAGCCACTAATCGAACCAGAAAGCCGAGAGCTTCAGAGTTAGGGACAGATGGTGTCCTGAGCCCATTGTTCCTATTTACAATAGTGGAGTTGAGCCAAGAGCTTGTAAAAGGACTTTTCCATAATCCCAAAGAGCCTAGTCGAATTGACTAGAGCTCAAGGAGATGTAGCCCAAGAATTTTGGGTGAACTCCTAGTTAAATTGCTATTTTATGTGTTTATTTTTACTGTTGCATAGTTTACTATTATATGTATGTGTTATATTAGCATAAACAACAAATTTTAAAGTACATAAACATTTTAAGATAAATACCAGCATACACCTTACCTTCAAGCAAATATCATCAATTCTGCATTGGTTAATCAATAAGACTTGGGAATATTTAAGCTTTGGAAGTGGGAGAGGTTCTTGCAAGTTAGACAAGAAGCCTAAGTGCCCCATTTTCAGGTCAACATGGTACAAAGTATCCCCAATAATTTGATAAGGTTGGGACTGATGTCAGATGTGATGATGTTCAGAGTAGGATAACTCTGGTCAAAAAGTTTCATTTCGGAGATAGATAATTATATCTCCATACCATGGGTCAACATTACTGAAGAGGAAGATAATTTCATCAAGAAAGAACTTGTTAGATGTAGTAGATGTGGTTGTAGAGGGAAGGTAACAAATCAACTCAGTGAAAAGTAGTGATTTCTTTGATTTAGCTTTAGAAAATTCCAAATAGAATTCATGTAGGATAAAAATCCATTTAGAATACTTGTCCCCCCAACAACTGACAAGTCAAAATGTATGTCCTGGAGTTGCAATCATTAAGCACAGTGGTCTTACGTTAGAGAATTTAGTGCCGAAAATGTTGAACAACGTGAATGGTTTCCAAAGACACCTTCTCGACATGGGCATATCGAGTTTTAGCGTCAAGAAGATTTTGAATCAAGTAATAAATCATGTGTTCATCTACATCATCATCATCCTAAACAAGTACCATAGCAATAGTACTATCAGGGCTTGCCAAGTACAAGAAATAATCACAATGATAATATGTGGGATGCCATAAAGGATCACTAATGAGGGCATTCTTCCATGCATCGAAGTATGTTTTAGCAACTTCATCCCAAATGAATGGGATAGCTTTCTTTAACAAGTGAGTAAATCCCTTGGCCAGTTTAGCGTAATTTGGGACAAAATGACGAGGGAAATTCACTTTCCCTTGTAAACATTGCAACTGATGTAAAGAATATGGAGGGGGGGAATTGATAATGGCCTCCACCTTAAAGGGATCGATTCAAATTCCTTCTTTGGATATAAAAAACCCTGAGAGATGACCAGATTCGATGAAAAAGACACACTTATGTGGATTCAATCGAATATTGTAGTGTTGACAACAAAGAAATATCACTTGAAGGTGATCAAGATGTTCTTGACACTTAGCAGAATGTGTTGGTAAGTCATCGAGATATGGATAAAACATATAATTAATATTGTGAAAGGCATAAGACATTGCTCGTTGGAAGGTAGCACCAACATTCTTCAGACCAAAAGGGAGTTTTTTGTAAGCAAAGGTTCCCCAAGGACAAATAAAAGCAGTTTTGTGTTGATCCACAAGAAGTATGTTAATCTCATTGTATCCAGAAAAAATGTCCATAAAGGAAGAAATATCACTGCCAACACATTTGTACATTATGGGAATTTTGAAATCTAAAATGGGCCTCCTAAGAAAAATTTACAACCAAAATAAACTTTATAAGAACCAAAAGGATTCAAGATGATGATGTCAACCATGGGGGATTGTTGGGAGCGAGAACCCCCAAGGGCAGTTTTGGGGCTAAAAGCCCATGTTTAAGTCAATTTTTGTAATATAATTCTAAAAGACTCTCCATTTTGTGGTCGTGGAGTGTGACAATGTATGTGTCAAAAAGGGTATTCTGCCCTTAGTTTGGTAAAGTAAAGTCGACTATAAGAGATCTATCCATGGTCCATGGACCATGGGATTGTATAAAAGAGCTAAGCTCTAAGTATTTTAGACATCAAGGAAAAGAATGGAAGATCATGTAATAGAGTGATAGCTCTGAAGAAGAAGTCTAAGTCTTGGGTCGTAGTGTAGATAGAGGCTTTGTAGCTGAGTGTGCAGTGGCCTAGGGTAGAGTTTTGCAGCTGAGTGCACGGACCCCTGCAACTATGTGCACAGGGTGGACAGAGTCTGTAAACACTTGGAAGATGTTAATAAAAGGAGTTATTTTGTAATCTCTAAGTCTTTGTTCTGTTGATGAGTTTGGATATTTTATGTATGAATTTACCAAATTATGCTTATATGATGCGCGAACGAATGCAATTACATTGAATAATTGAATGCAATTACAAATATCTGCTTACCCGGTCTTAACTTTAAGTATTTGGTGAGATAAGAAAATCACTTAGAATAATCGAGGAATCTACACAACACACTGCCATAGTAGCGAGAAAGTACTTGAGCCACATGTTAGGATTGTGCAAAGGTTGATCGTATAGTTTCACAAAGGTATCGAAGGTCGAAATAGAGGGTTTTTCTTGCAAGCCCTAGAGTGATGCCACCTACGCGAAGATAGGGATAAGAGAAATCAAACGACATCACAGCCATCTTAGGGTGCAGAAACGTGGTTCCAACATTGCCCCATACTTCTTTAGGTGAGACTTTAGTATACGCTCCACGAGATGATGCTAAAAGGGCTAGTAGTGTAGGGATTTGTTTGGCTAATTAACCCTGAACCTAGGTCAGGCCCCCTTAAGCCAACAAATGGTTCCATTGCCGGGACCGGAATCTGCATAAGAGATGTGTGATGTCATATCACTGGAATCCAACTAAGAAGAAGATTGGATAATGGTTCGATAGGAAGATCAACGAATTCGCGGAACAAGAGAATATAAACCAACGACTGACAAAGGAACAATGGTTGGATAGATACCTATATACACAGATCCATGATATATTTTTCTTCTCCATCCCTATTGAGCTATACGTGTGGATCGGGAAGCTAGCAGACAACAAAGGAAGGTGAAAACTTGATAGTCCTATCGTGTGGACCCCAGAGCTACTGTGAAGGTTGGAAGCATCGGAGGATAAGATCACCCTCGTTGTCGATCATTGGCTCAATCACATCATAGGAGGATTTATGATTGAATTCACGGTCGACACCTTAGTCAGCTACAACGAGGCGGAGTGATGATTTTTCAAAGGACTGCGAGATAAGTATGTAAAATATTTGAATACCTGGATTAAAATGCTATTGTGCAAAAAATAGGTTATGCAGCTACCTTGGTTTGGGACTACGGGAAGCAGAAAAAATTACAGGAGTGAAGGAAAAAAAGGTTCGAAGTATAGTACCTTGATTTCACCTCCTCAAGGTGATGAAGAAGGGTTACGAAGGTTTCTCTGCGAAGTGCTATTTAGTTCATAATACAAGGATTACCGTGAATACCACCTACGCCCACACCACCTCCGAATTCACCACCTTCACCTCCAACTTCACCCGTACTACCACCACCTCCACCTCCATCGAAGTTCAGTATGGAAAATACAATGAAGGTGCATTTGTTCAAAGGCTTGGGAAATGAGGACTCGGACCAATTCTGGTTCGTTGTGAGGGCTGTATGGGAAGCTCAAGGTGTTATAGATGATCATATAAATAAGGCAACACTGGTTAGTGCTCTACAACATCACGCGCTAACCTGGTATATTAAGTACTCTAATGATATCTCAAATGCTAGAGTGGCAGACATCCAAGCAACACTTAATAGAGAATTTAGTAGGCCTAAATCTGAGGCACAATCGATTGTGGGATTCAATGAAATCATGATGTAACCAGGCAAGACACCTTGGGAATTAGATCTGAAGTTGAAGTGTACAATTTGTGAAGCCAACGTGAATTTGACTGATGGACAACATCACGAGTGGTTTGTAGCTTTGCTACTACCACACTTAAGGAGTGCGTTGTTGTAGCAGAAGATAACCACTCAAGTGGAGGCCTTGGAGATTGCCATGAGACTAAATGAAACTCTAATGCAAGATCCAAATCTAGGAGTTCAGCAATTCCATGCGCAACTGAAGAATCTGCGCCCTACGCAAGCAGGTATGGTGCGTAAAATGCAAGATAAGGGTCATGACAAAGACCATTTCTCAATATTTGCAAACTCTATTGTAGGAGGAAGATTGATGCCTTTAAGGCTAGAAGCTCAAGCAGGACCTAGCGTAGGGCTTGCATTATGGTGCACTATTTGTCATGTAGCCAGAAAATATGCCACGAATAACTGTCACTTGCTACAAAAGTTTGTACAGACACCCCAACAGTTGTTCTGCAAATTTTGTAGGTCGGTAGGGCATGATGAGTGTATTTGCAAGAGCTATGAATTGATGATGGACAGAACTCCCACCTATCAGGTTTAGGCCAAAACGTAAACCCTTGACTAGAGCACAAATATGGCGTGGACTGGATTTCAGGGGCACGGATGAGGCCGAGGCGGAGGAGGACCTGGTAAAGGTCGAGGATAGTTGATGTGCTACAATTGTGGAGGACCAGGACACTATGCCCATGATTGTACTAATTCAACGTGTCTGTTGTGCAAGTATTGCACATTGTTTGATCATGAAATGGAAGGTTTTCCTACGCTGATAGCTAGGATATGTGACAAAGGGGTGCTGCCACCCCCGCCGACTAAGAACTTGCAGATGATTAGGTCTGAGCCGCGCAAGGAAGATCCAAACATAAATATAGTGCTCAGGAGTGGAATTGCGATAGGAGATGACAAGGGGAAATAGCCAGACGACAGTACATGGGTTCTCAAAGCTCTAGCAAAGGAGGCTGAGTTTGATTTGGAGTGCGCACATGAAACCTTCATGGAAGCTAAGAAGAGCTTCGCTGAGGTCTCCACCTCATGAAGCAAGGATACGCTTAAGTAGGAGATGGACCCCTCTATGTTCACAACTTCATGGAGACCTGTATGAATTTACTGCAAAATAGTAAGGTTGTGAAATGGTTACACGATCTCATCAATAGATGTGTCGAGATCGTTCTAGGCAAGTCGTGTGTAGTACAAAAGATTGGCAAGCATAAAACAAGAACAGGATGGGAGATGAGAATAATCACACAGATTGGAGAGTGTTGAGCTATGGAAAAGGTATGAATTTTCCATTTATTTCATCATCCTTTCCTTTAATTTTCTAAAGATATTCATATATCAAGGGAGTATAGTAAAAACTAGTGAACTATTTATTATTACAATTTAGCTAATTATTGTCTTTTCTCATGTAGGAAAAAGATGAAACTACCGTTCCCTACCCTAGAGAAGGAAAAAGACAAAGTGGATTAATTGTTGTTGCTTCACCAGGAGGCAGTGTATAGGCAAAAAGCCAAGGATGGAGCGTGTAGTTATGGATAAAGACATAGAAGATCACAACATTAGCGCAAAAGACAAAGAGCTAACTGAAGATGGAAGATTGAGCGGATCATTGTTATTGTTCTATCCATTATTCCTATTTTATCCGCCTGTCCATTATAAAATGGATAGAGATTGTGAAGAACAGGGGGGAGATTATTCAGAAATTACTTTTGTATTTTTACTTTGATCATCGACTCTCGTTGTTGAGAAAGAGCATGGAATGGCTATAACTACTTTACATATGATTAATACATAATACAATTACTATTCCTTCTTTTATACTGAAGTAATCTGGCAGTGTTCACTAGCGGCTCCTGGCCCTGGCCCTGGTGGATTCACTTGTTGTTCTTGTATCATTCCTTTATGATCTTTGCCGTGTGATGATTTGTTTTCAATTCTATCTATTGTAGTCACATCATTTTACTGTTTCGTATTCCCAGGCTTAATGAACTGATCTATTTTATATGTTGTAATTGAATTACGTTGCTGTTCATTTCCCTCACAACAAGATCACTGCTTTTCACAAGTATATTGTTGTGCTACTCATTTTACTTAAAGAGCTTCATTGTTCATTTCAGTAAATTAGCTTTGTTGTTCATTGCAGTTACATAAGTTTTTCTATTCATTTCTATTATAAAGCGTTGTTGCTCATTTACTTTCTATAATCATTTAGTTTTGCCTTTTAGCATTCTTATAGTTAGCATCCTTATCTCATTTCAATAAGTTGCAGTAGCATTATTGATTTAATTCACTGTCATTTCCAATTGGTTCTTTAGTGTGGTGTGTGTGAGATCAACAACTGTAAATAACATTGGCTATTACTGTCAAAGATCTTAGATTGATGATCTTATTTATGCTTGATTTAGTTTACATCAGTTAGACAAGGAATGAGTTATTGCTACTGTATCCTTGACTGATAATTGTTGCTACTTTGTCGAGTAAATGATTTAGTTTCAAAGCATTGAGTTTCCTTTAATTGCAAGTGAGTTTTATTTAAAGCATCCATTTACTCTTGTATTTGATAGCACTATACTGCAATTTAGAAACATTACTCTTGAGTAAATAGCCACCACAAACTGTGTACACTCTTGAAATAGAAAATCGTGCCCCGATTGATAAACTAATGTGAAGATAAGTAGGAGATAAAAAGAAACCTTTTATACCTTAACATTTTGGCACTATTGTCGGGCAAAGTGTAGCCATTTCTAGGGAGTAGTGTGCATTTGATGGGTTCGTGTTAGGAAAGAGTTGGGTATTAAAAATGGAAGGTAAGTACCTGTGTACGGAGCATGTAAAAGCCCTGCTCCCCCGCTCGCTTTCCAACAGGATTGTTACAGAACTTAGGGTAGAAATCAATATTTGAGTTGTGTGTATGACTGAGAAGAAAAAACTTGAAAATAATCCATAACCACCACCCAAACCTGACAAAGTTAAGGGACTTGTGAACCTTGGTCGATCAACCTTCATAGATGATATCATTAAGAAAGTTGAATCTCAGCCCTCAGTAGGCCCTAAGAAAGTTGCTTCTAGACAACCTACTGGCTCCCTTCGGGCCATAGACTCACCATCCATAGCCTTTGCTAAGGTGCACAGTACAATAGAAGAAACTAAGCAAGATTTTCAAGAAATTGAGAATTCTCGCCCAATTTCTTTATAAGAAGGGAATTCTAGTAATCTCCATGAAGGAGGAGGAAACACAGGGGAAACAGAAGAGCCAAGATCCCCTCTTGAAACAATTCAAACACTTAGTAACCTAGATAAGGGGAGTGTTGTCAAGTTTATCCAAAACAATGTAGAAGAACCTGAGGAGCCAAGATCCCCCCAGATAGTAGTTCAGCAAGGAACACTCATCATCCTAGACTAGGGAAGTGTTGTTAAGCTCATTCCTATTCCTTATAATCATCCTAGGAATAGATCTCTATAGATCCTAGAAGGGTATTGGCACATATTTGATCAAATGGCCCAGAACCAGCAAACACCTCAAACCTCCACACTGTAGTATCCCATCGTGGACACCACAGTTAATGCACTTATGAAGGCCATTGCTCTCCAGAATATTCCTACATTCCATGGCCTAACATCAAAGAATCCACATCCATTTCTATTTGAGTTTGATGTATTATGCCCGAGGGTATGATTATACCACCGATCCCCAAAAACTAAAATTATTTCCCTCAATATTAAAAGGAGCAGCTTTACGATGGTTTATGGGGTTAGGTGGGGGCGTTATAAATGACCGGGATCAGATGAAAACTACTTTTCTAAAGAAATATCATGACTATTGTAGATCCATAGAATTAAATGATGAAATATTTCAAATGACAGCAATACCTAGTGAAACAATGGAGGAATATGTAGAACGCTTTCAATACAATCTCCAAAGATCTCATTATGCATCTTTACCCTTGCCTAACAACATGTTAAAAACTACACTAATTAAGGAGATGAAAGAACAATGGATTGAAACATTAAACATTACGGGTAAAGGTGACATATATCAAGAAACTTTTGCTGACATCATTGATTTGTGTATCAGGAGTTCAAGAGGCAACACAAGACTAAAGCTAGCAGAACATGACATGATCACAAGGGATAAAAAGATCTTCGGTGGAGGTATAACCCACGCAGAAATCGGTAATCTACTAAAGGATTTCAAAACTGATATTCTTGGGACTCTCACAATGTAGTTGGACATTATGCAAGCTAAACAAAAGCAAGTCGAAGAAGAACAAGATTTGGCAATATTCTGCCCTAGATGCAGAAAGAAACATAGCGACAAAGAGTGCCCACTGGATACAGTCAAAATCTACGCTATTTGTATGAAAGATCATGCCACAGAAAGCTGCCCATCACTCCCAAAACTAAAAGCAGTCTACAAAGAAGCAGGAGAAGAAACAGAACTGGTTTACCTACTAAATCAGCACCACTAGTGGCAGCCGCGACAAACAGGTATGCTCGTTGATCCATCCTATTCTTTCGGCCTCCTCAGTATAATGCTCAATAGTATAATGGAATGTGGCAAAATCAACCACCTTTCTCTAGATGGTCACATCAGCCATTCCCCATATCACCATGGCCAAATCAAACAAATCAAACCAATTGGCCGAAATTTCCTCACTGTCCACCATTTTTGGAAAAATAATGCATATTCAACACAATGGTTACCCTCCACCTTGTAGAGTCAAAACTGGCAGTCGAACTGGAAAAGACCTATAAATAAGCCATTTGGAATGATTCCTCTCCCTCAACCCACACTGCCAACACCTTATACATTGCAAGAAAACCCCCAGATCAACTTAAGACCATTGCTCCTAGCCCAACCCAACCCTAACCCCAACAACAGACCGATTCAATCTGTGTAAATATTTGAAGGACCAGAACCAGAAACCGAGTTAAGGGAGTGCAACGACCTTCAATTAAGATCTGGGCATATGATAGAATCAAAGGGACATAAAAATGTTCAAACTGAAAATCCATTACCCATAGAACAAACATTACAAGAAGAGAACCTTCTTAGAGAGAAATCTCATGAACAAGCAACCACCTCTTCTCCACCATTCCTAGAACGACTGATCATACCTTGCCCAATAGAACGTCTTGATTTTGATCTTCTGGGAGAACTAAAAAAATTGTGTATAAAACTTCCGCCCCTCCAGGCTATTCAAGACATCCCGTTTTATGCAAAAACTATCAAATAATTATGTATGAAAAAGCCAAAGAGGAAAATAACAACTAATCCAACTGTCCATGTAGTCGGTACCCTATCTGACTTACTATCAGGAAGAGAAGCACCTGTAAAATATGAGGACCCAAGAAATCCTATAGTCACGGTGCAAATCAACGAATGCTCATTCCCCAATGCCTTAGTTGATTTAGGAGCTGCAATCAATATTCTTACAACCACCACTTTGTCGACGCGTTTCGAACCAACTAGTGTGGTTCATCATCAGGACAAGTTGAAGACCCAGATCTGGCCTAGCAATTTAAATAGACTGAGCAGAGACTCCAACGGCTATATAACGGCTAACTTTGACCCTAAGACCTAGCCCAACTTAAATTAATAAATTTAACATTATTATTATTTTGTTTCTAGAAATTAGTGAAATTAGGTGTGTTGACTAGAAACTTACGTGATTCAT
>APFE031712413.1:136262-146591 GCA_000404065.3 Pinus taeda
CTTCAACTTGTCTTGACGATGAACCACACTAGTTGGTTCGAAACGCGTCGACAAAGGTCATTTTTATGTGATTCACGCAGAAGCTATTCTTATAACTATGACAGATCACAGAAGTCTCAATTCTACAACCACCACTTGTCAAAAACTTGGCATTACATCATTAGACCCAACCACAACCTTATTGGAGTTGGCTGACCAATCGGTAGTCAGATCAGAAGGTACATTACATGATGTAATGGTGTTTGTAGACTCCTGGGAGCACCCTACAGACTTTCTGATCATCAATCCTAAGAACCGACTGGATGGACACCCCTTAATTCTAGGTAGACCTTGGCTAGCAACTACTGATGCTTACATTGGTTGTCGACAAGGTAGCATGACTATAGCAAGAGGAAGCAATGTAAAGAATTTAGTGTTATATCCTCCAGCCCATCCTAGTTTAACAATAATCAAAACAAGAAAACAGCTTGTACCATACCTAACTGAAAACATTAGATCACTACTAACCATAGAAGATGCCCTCCAATTTAAAGACCAAAGAGAGGACAACATCATTAACAGCTTCATTAACCAACCAGAAACCAGATCCCATCTAAAATGTCACATGATCGAAGCAGCATTCGATAATGAAGTAGAAGAAGATCCCCTAAGAGATACTCATGATCAATCAATACCAACCACATCTGTTTATAATAGCAAAACCATAGAAATTGAGCTAGGAAAAACTCTAAACATTAAAAAAAACTGAATACTAAACAAGAAGAAAAGATGGTTCAACTCCTGAGAAAATATAAAGAAGCCTTTGTATGGGATTACCCAAACATGAAAGGAATTGATCCCCAATTGTGTACACACAACATCTATACAGAAAAGGATACTAGACTCGTTCACCAACCCTGACAGAGACTAAATCCTTATCTTAAGGATATTGTGAAAGCTGAATTCCAAAAACTTTTAGATGTAAACTTTATCTACCCAATATCTGATAGTAAGTAGGTCTCTCCATTATTAGTGGTGCCAAAAAATAATGGGAAGTGGCGGATATGTGTTGACTATAGAGAACTGAATAAAGCAACTCAGAAAGACCACTTCCCCTTTCCATTCATTGATCAGATCTTGGACACTTTAGCAGGAAATAATTCTTTTCTTTCCTAGATGGCTTTAGTGGATACAATCAAATCCAGGTTGTGTAGGAATTTACAGGGTAAGTTCCTCAGACAGAACACAAAAGGACACCGCTCACAAATAGATCATAGATCAATACACTAGTATTTTTGACGTGGTTAAAACCCTCAAAGAGGGAAACAGTCCACGGCTTGAGCCAACGCGACCACTTCAGGCAATTTTTTAATAAAAGAATGAAAATTTACATAAGCTTCTCTCGTTAACCGTTAACCTACAAATGACCCTCCATGCGCTTTAAATAGAAATCATGGAACAATCGGGTGTTAAGCCACGGATCAAGTGTTGGTAATACCGAGGAGAGAATGAACCGTCGGATCACTACATACGTGACCATCGGTTTGTAAGTTACAAATGTACATAGTAAAGAAACACACTTTACCTAACTCTATACTAGACCAAGTTATACTTAACTATTCCTATGTGTCGGAATATCCTAACAATAATATATCACAAACGTCAAGGGGAGCAATGTCACATAATACCTCATCTGTGAAGGGCTTAATGTTGTATGGAAGGTGACACTGCTGGCTCACGCGAAGATCATGTCCTTGGTGAAGCCACCTGATGGTGTATGGTTGTGGATGTGCTGTGGTCGGTAAGCCCAACCGCTTCATGACCTCTACCGAAATGAGGTTCTTTTGGCTCCCACTATCGATAATGAACTGTAGAGGGGAACCCTTTACCCACATCTGGGAGTGGAAGAGGCGCTCCTCCTCCTCTGGATCTTCAGGTTCCTCCTTCTGGATCTTTGTGGTGGCATTGGTGGTGTTGGGCTCCGCATCGATATTTGCTTCCCTTTGTCATTCCCCTTGTCAGGTTTTGACTCAGAGTCAGAACATGCATCTGATTCCGAAGCCTTTAGCTCGACCACCATTGATTGCCTGACACTCACTTGTGTTGTGAGTGGAGCTCTTATGGAATTCACACCACTTTCCCGTGTCCTTCTTCGGCTTCGCGACGTTATTCTTTGCTTGTGGCTTGGGTTGTCCTGGGCCGCCCCACCTTGGCTTTGTCCTTTGTTCTGCGGTTTGGGGGCACCTTTCCCTTACTTTGGATTCGCAGATCCAAAGTCTCGCTTCTTCTGTTTAAACTTTTGCTCGATCTTGACGAAATATTAGTATGTCATGTAGAGCGAGGAGATGTCCAAGAATTCCATCTCGTCCTGGACGTACCTATGCAGGCAGCCACGATACTTGAGAACCAAATGCTTGTCAGAATCCTTGATACGCAACCTCGTGCGAAGTGTATGAAAAACATTGGTAAACTCTACATATCTTGGTCCCTTCCCTGTCGTAACATTGTCCACTTTATGTATTTATCCTCATAGATCCCAATAGGGCAATACTGCTCATTGATGGCATCCCGGAACGAGTTCCAAGTGGGTGTGGCTGAAAACAATGATTTTGTACTTTCATCCTTCTGATCACAGTAGGTTTCCCACTAGTCGTTGACATGGGGGGCTGCTTTGAGAAGAGAAAAAGTGATATTTGCCCCGCTGGAAAAATCATGAACGGAAAAATATTCTTGTAGTAGATTTAACCATTTATCTGCAGCGTCTGTATCTATCTTACCCTCAAATATGGGAATGTCAAAGTTAACTTGTACCTTAAAGGGTGTGGCGCTTCTAGAGTAGTTGCCCAAAGTAGAAGCGTCGCCCTTGGGTAGCCGTTGAAGGATCTGAGCAAAGTTGTTCATCATCGCGTTCCTTTGTCGCTCGAGGGCTTCTTTGAGCAAGTTTTTGATAGGATCTCCTGCCTCCTCATCTTTCTTTTCATCCGCAATGGGAGGTCGTTGGGATTTGCGAGTTTCGTCTTGCAAAGGTTCGACCAATACAAGTCCTAACTCCTTATATCCCGACCTCGTTGGGGACATCCAAAGAAAAATAGGGAAAGAGAAAACCGCTTTGATACCACTGATCCAGATTTAAACAGGAACACAACAAATTATAGAGATAACCATAAATACAAAGATGCATTAGAAATAACACTTCATTTCATTAATATCAAATACTAAAATATGCTTACAAACATAATGGAAATAAGACTAGCTTGGGCAATGGTAGCTTATCTCTAGGAAGAGATGTGGTGGCTACATGCCTCTGAATTGCGTTCCAATGAGGCTTAAGGCAATTTTTATTATTGAACAATAAGAGCAAACCATAAACAACCAAAACCCTAACCCGAGGAGATGTAACATTAAGAGTTTATAGGCCTCGTTGGGGTTAGTTGTACAACTGACTTCCTAGGGTCGCAACTTGGTCATATTATCTCCGTTTGACGTGCATGATACGTCGTTGGAAAGATCTCTCTGAGGACTACAACAAAAAATATGATTTTAGGTAAAAAAAAATAACGATGGTACAATATTTCCAAAGAACGTCATTTAGCGCGTTAAAACGGCTCTAGAAGTTTAGGACCCGAAAAACTGCTAAAAATAGTAAACTGTGCTACAATTAAGGAAACTGAAAAACTGAAAGAAACAATGGTGGGGGTCCAAGTGGAACTGGTGGGTGGCCACCAATATCCACCTGGATCACTTTGTTTTTCCATTTGTTGTTGACACTTCTCAATTGTCATTTTTTATGCCTTTTTTGTCGACTTGCTCTTGTTGTTCATTTCTATTTAAGATGGATATAGGCTAATGATTAAGATGGATCCAAGATCTTTCTTGTTCATTTATATTTAATATGTATCTAAGCCAATGATTACTTCAACACAAAAATCAATACAAATTGTCAATAATTACTTTTTGCATAGACTCATATCAATGCAGAATATTAATCTAATTACTTTGAAAGCAATGCATATCATCCATCTATTTACATCAAATAAAAAATTGACATCAACATTGAAATCAATGCATCCTCAATTGTGATATATTATGCCTTGTCGACTTGCTCTTTGTTGTCTGTTTCGATTTAATATGGATCTAGGCTCTTTGTTGTTCATTTCTATTTAATATGGATGTAAGCTCATGGTTATTGTAACACAAAAGTCAATGCACGCCATCGATAATTACTTTGTGCATCCAATGAAATCAATGTATCTATTTCAATAAAAAACTAAATATTAATGTCAAAGTTATCTAAAATCGATTTAGTACCTTTTGTACGCCTTTACCCTTTTAATTTAGTGCAAATGTTTAATATTATAATATTACAACTCTATGTTCAATATAATATAATATTATAATATTATATAATGTAGATATTTCTCTATAGTCAATTAATATTTTGTATTATATTTTATATTAAATTAAGCCTAACATGATAAAATATTTGTTAGCTAGGTGAAACCCCCTCTCAATTGCACTTGCAAATATTATTGACTTATGCAGGAATAATTTGTTCCTTCCTAATTTAATAAGTGAATTATAAAGTGATGCAGGAGCATTAAAGGTTCCCAACCATTAAGTCTTGGATGTGAAAAAACTTCAAAATGGGGTCTTGATTTTTTAGAAGAATCTATGTTCTTCTATGTAAATAAATTGTATTTTCTAAGTTTGTATATTTTATGAGTTTTATAACTAATGAGTCATAGTTTGAAAAATTTATGGATAGCTCATATTTTGTCCATAAGGAAAAAACTACTTTACCTTCAAAAGCATGAGGAATTTAGGGAATAAATCATGAAATCTTTAGGGAATAAATCACGAGAGCTTTATGGAATAAATCAAGGAGTGATTTAAGGATCTAGGAAAATCCACTTTTCTTCTAAAGTTGTGTTTAGTTAATGTAAGCCTAAGGCAAAGCTAATGACAAAATGAATGTGAAATCAAGCCATAGAGATTGAATAGAGAGAAATAATGTTTCTTAGTATTTACAAGTACAAGATTTGTTGAATGAAAGTGATTGAAATCATCCTTATGGTCATGATTGTACATGTATATTTGTGAATGAAGAATTCTAGCATCTGTGTGTAATATGGAATTAACTTAAGAGTTTAAGTTATGTGTGAATATTGATACTGATAATATATTGAGTTTAAGAATCTGTCATATGAGAAAGGTAAATCCTGTAGAAGATTCGGAACAATTAAGTGAGGGAATTAATTATATGCATAGTCAATCTATATGCAAGACTTGCAAAAAAAATCTCTATTGTAAACAAAGACGAGTTGAATTCAGGTGAAGAATTCAAATTTGGGGTTTTTATGTGAAATAACCTTGTCGATTGAGAAACAATATTAAGAAGGTGAAGTTCCTATGAACTTCATTAGATGAGATTAAATATCTATTTGTTTTATTAATTTTTAAGTATTAAGCAGAAGCATTTATGCTTGGGCATATGCTTGAGGCGTTGAACAGTAAGGTGCTTAAGAAATTATAAGAAGGTAAACTTGTAGGAAAAGTGAATTTTTCCTACATAAAAAAAAGGTAATAAGACATAAATATAGGATCGTGGTTTACCCAAATGTGAGAGAAGAGTCATGATATTATAAGAGGATCCCATGTAACACATCCCCTATTATTAGAAAATGATGGAAAACAAAAGGAAATCCTCGAGAAATATTTAGACACCCACTTCCATCCACTTAAATGCTCCTCAATTCCCATTTATATATACTTATTTGTTATGTAGAGCTCAATAACTTATTTGCTTGCTCATTCTTTAGGAAATCTTATTCTTATGTAATGCTCACAAAAACCAAGGAAGTGAAAGGGTGAACTTCTTTTAAGAGTAGTTATAATTATACTTTAATGACATATTTTTTTATATAGTTATTATTATCAAAAGTGGGGTTTGGTCTACTTGAATATTACATGTGGGGATAAAATATGTTATGCAACCAACTCACAAATAGATAGATCAACGACTTAAAAATGATCCTCTTCGAGGGGGAAACCTCTTTTACATTACATAAATGAACAATTCTTCGATGATACAAATGACAAGACCTCCTTTATATATATAGGGGTCTAAGGGGTCACAATATAATCAGAGCCTACATAAAAATAATAATGTAAGGGAAAAACAATAATAATAGTGGGCTTCTATGGGGTACACCAATAACAATATGGGGGCTACATGGGCACAATAATAACAATAAGGGGGATACACTAGTATGATAGGGACCTAACATGCCCCTCTGCTTGAAAAAAGTGTTGTCCTCAATGCTTGAGTAGTTATGGATGCTTATGTATAAAATTCTCATCCTCCCATGTGGAATCTTCAGCAGGTAAGTTCTTCCACTTGATGAGATACTCTGAAATTGATCGATTTCGTAGATGTCGGGTTCTTGTTTCTGTGACTACTTTAGGCTCAAATATGATTTTTCCTTCTTCATCAAGTTCTGGAAATACTGTTTGAACTGGAAGCTTGTCACCTATAACCTTCTTTAAGCATGAAACATGGAAAACTAGGTGTATTCGGGAAGATGCAGGCAACTCCAATTTGTATGCCATAGTACCAATCTTTTGCAACACCTTGTAAGGACCGTAGTATTTGGGTGATAATTTATTATCCTTCTTTGCTTGCTTGAGAGACATTTGTTTGTATGGTTGTAGCTGTAAAAATACCTAGTCACCTACATCAAAAATTCTTTCACTGCGATGTTGATCTGCCTGTTGTTTCATTTGATTATGTGCCGGAGTGAGGTTATCCTTTAAGAGTTGGAGAACTTGTTGTTGATGCTTGATGTGATCTTCCACTACTTGAACCTTAGAATTTTCTGTTAAATATGATGTGATGGATAGTGAATGATATCCATAAAGTGCCTAAATAGGGTCATTTTTGCTGCAGTATGTAAGGAAGTGTTATAACACGATTCAACTAGAGGTAACCACTTGACAAATTGTGTTTGTTTTTCAAATACAAAGCAACGAAGATATCCTTCAAAACATTTGTTCACTATATTTGTTTGCCCATCATAATGAGGATGATAAGATGAGCTATGAGATAATTGAGTACCAAGACAAGAAAATAATTCCGTCCAAAAATGTCCAATGAAAATGGGATCTCTGTCACTTACTATAATCTTTGAATTTCCATGAATCTTTTAAATTGTTTCCATAAATGTAGTAGCAACTATGTTGGATTTAAAAGGATGATATAATGCACAAAAGTGTGCATACTTGGCAAGTCTATCAACTACCACCATGATGACACACTTTCCTTCCGACCTCAGTAAACCTGTGATCAAATCCATTGATACCTCTTCCCAACGCTGATTTGGAATGGCTAAAGGTTGTAGCAGACCCACGGTCTTAATTATCTCAACTTTATTTTGTTGGAAAGCCAAACATTTTGCCACAAATTTCTGAATATTAGATTTAAGGCCATCCCAAAAAAATTTCTTCTAGACCCTATGGTAAGTTTTTAAAAATCCTGAGTGCCCTCCTAAGGGAGAGGTGTGCAATTCCAAACGAATATTTTGTTTGAATTGGGAATTCTTACAAAGGTATAAGCGATCTTTGTACCATAATGAATATTTTTTTTCTAGCTGAATGTATGAGATGTGCTTGGATCTTGCTACAACTTTTGAATGAGTGACCACACCTTTTCATAATTCTTCCATTCATCCCTTGCGTCAATTATCCACTCAGGTTGGATAACAGAAATGGCACAAAACAATGCTTCCATATCCTCATCCTTTCTTGAGAGTGCATATGCAACAACATTTTGCTTCCCTTTTTTGTAGATGATTTCGAAGTCATAACCTAACATCTTTGTCACCCATTTTTGTTGCTCTTCTGAAGATAATCTTTGTTCCAAAAATTATTTAAGACGATCATGATATGTGTTTACCTTGAAGTTTCTTCCCATTAAGTAATGTCGTCATTGCTTTAGTGTTTGTAGTATTGCCAACATTTCCTTCTCATAAATAGGTCTGTGTAAATACTTTCCTTTGGTTGGATGACTTTAAAAAGAAATGGGTCTTCCTTCTTGCATTAAAACAACACCAATTCCATTTCCTGAAGCATCACATTCCACAATAATTTTTTTTGTAAAGTCTGGCATAGCTAAGACCGGTGCTTGGAACATTGCCTCTTTAAGATGTTCAAAGGAATTCATTGCTTCTAGAGTCGAATAAAATGCATCTTTATTCAGTAATGATGTTATATGTTCCGTTATTCTCCCATAATTCTTAACAAACTTTCAATAATACCTTGTCAACCCGAGAAATCCTCGAAGATGCTGTTGAGTCCCAAACCTGCACTTCCCTATATACCCTTTCAGCCTTCTTTTCCCATTTACTTCATCCACCCAGCTGTCAAATCATTGCATATTAGTCTCAAAAGAGCTTATGGAATGGTTTCCTAACTATGTTTATGACTGTTGTTTGATTTAGATTTTTTGTTCAAACAACTGCGGAAACTTGTCACTTTCCGCAGCCAGCCCAAGTTTCCGCAGCCATTTTGTTAAAGGCTATGTTACAAGTGTCCAATGGAGAAACCGGCCACATGGGCAAGATGCAAGTGACGTGTACATGGAGTGTGTCCCCTCAGTTTAGCCAAATCACTCATAAACGGTCATGGTCAACGATGGTCAAAGGAAGGGCCAAATGAGGAGTTTTGCAGTGGCACGGCTCTGGTTTGCCCACGTGAAGGTTTGCGTGGCACGATCCTTAGTTTCTGGAGGTACTGGCACAACTGTAGATCAGCCCAGGAACTGAATCGAGCAGTCACCACTCCATGGATTCAACTGTCATAATGACCATAACGCTAGATCTCAGGCCGTGGAGATTTACGTGTCTCTTGGCAGCATAAAATCTAGGAGTTAGTTGCTGCATTTTCACTTATAAATAATGCGTTGATATACGCTGGATAGCTAGCCTTTTGGGAGATGTAATTTTGACTGTTGTTATCAGCCCACTATTTTACTTTGTTTTATTACTGCACTTTAATATATGAGAAGATAGCATTCATGAATTCGATTTGTGACTAAGTAATTGACTGGCCGAGGTTACAGAGGGCCCCTGTACACCAAAGCTTTGTATAATTTCTTACTTGCTTTCATTTACTGTTTTTATAATCATTGCTTGTATATACATTGCGTTGTTCTGATGTTCATTGCTGTCCATATTTCCTTTATGTTTCTTTTCATAACTGTTAGCTGATCAGTGCTTCTTTTACAAGTTTTTGTAGGCAGCCCGGGCAAATTTACATATTTTTGATAACTACTGACATGAGATCATCTTGTCCTTTCTGCTGATTTTCATTTACTGAGTTTAATTCCAACATTGTCATTTCTTTCAAGTTTTGTTTTGCTTATTTATTTTTCCACCACTTAGACATCATATTACTTACCTGTTTATGATCTCCTTTCTATAGCCAAGGGACTCAATTAGTAAGGAATCAAAATATTACTTCTTGTAGTATGATTTAGTTTGCTTTCCTGCAAGTTAGAGATTGAATTACTTATGTCATTTTCAAGAGTTGAAATATGAATGAGTAGTTAAATCTTAGTTTCCTTTTATGCAATTTAATTTCCTGCAATTTAGATATCATATTACTCAGCTTGTTTATGATTACTTCCTATAGCCGAAGCGAGTTGAAAGGTGAAGGGTCAGAATATGGGTTGAAGTAGTGTGATTTAGTTTGCTTTACTTTCAATCTTTGAGTTACTTTAAGTTCAATTTTTATTTTCTTTTTCATACAGTAGTAAGGATACTGGGCCATTGTCACTAGTTCACTGTTTTGGTGCATTTACTTCCTTTTGAGAATTGATTTCATTACAGTCAGTTTGGAAACCTTTTTTTTTAGAACTTTTAAGTTTGGAAAATCATTGTAGAAATCACCATTACCATCCATACTTAACTTTCAATTTCACCATCTCACACTAGGGAATCCACAGAAGATAAACCCAAAAACAAACTAAAAAAACTAAAAAATGACAAAAGACTAAGAAAACGGTTATCTTGCACATAGAATGCACTTCACTTCATCAGTTTATGAATCCTGGACTGACATTTTAAATAGAAATTTAGGACATACTAAATTGACCAAACATTTTGGCGCCGTTGCAGGGGAAGTGAAACTAGGTAGCCAATTTCTTAAAAAAAAAAAATTCAAGGAAGGAAAATTGATAATCTCTCAGAGTATGCTCTCCTCTTGCACTTAGTGTGACTTGGAGGATCAGAAAAGAGAAAGTTATTGGTTTAATAGTTTCTTGAGTATGCTCTCTTCTTGCACCTAGAGTGACCT
>APFE031712415.1:2913-109519 GCA_000404065.3 Pinus taeda
ACAACCAGGCACTATCTTTCTCTAAATGTGCTTTATAAGTAATGGGAAACAAGTGTGTTTTAAGGCCTACCTCATGTCCAACGCAAGTTGGGAGATGCCTTCACTCCTTTGATCCAAGTAAGTTCCTTTGTCGCAAACCTGAAAGCACAAACAAGGCAAGCGATTAAATAGCACCTGAATATCCAATATTATAAAACATATTTATCATGAAAGTCAAGGAGTCCATGAAACAAATAACATGAGATACTTGTTG
This sequence comes from Pinus taeda, assembly GCA_000404065.3. Lineage (NCBI taxonomy): Eukaryota > Viridiplantae > Streptophyta > Pinopsida > Pinales > Pinaceae > Pinus > Pinus taeda. The sequence goes on from APFE031712415.1 coordinate 3,167, forward strand.
AGAAAAATGAGCTTGATTGTATTAATTCAAAAGAGAAGAACTTTACAACCTTTGCCTTGACGCTGTACAAGCTCTTCCCAGGGTCCAACAAGAAGTCTCCTCTACTTTGACAAGCTTCACTCACTCCCCAGTGAAGCCAAAAAGGTATGTGATCTATCCTCTTAAGCTCAAATAAGAAGTCTTGATTTCACTAGCATTTACCCTCAAAAGTTCAGCTTCTAACCTCGCTGGCCACTGACCCAATGCCTCAATTTATATAGCAATGGCGATCAATTACCAGCTCCTCCTTCAAAGGGATAGAGTCCTCCTTCAAAGGGATAGCTCCTCTCAACAAGGGATTAGTTCCTCCTATGATGAGATGCATGAACCACTTGGAGCGAACAATCCATGTAACAAATGCTTCTAGAAAACTCTAGAATTAACCCAAGATGAGTTTTTTAAGATAAAAATTGTGCCTTTTGACTTTTACAGGGTTACACACCTTCCCCTTTACAAACAAAGCATATAAGTACGCAGATATCTTAAACAAAAGGTGCGGGCCCGCAAGAAAAAGTAAGAGAAAGTGTGGAACGAGAGTTACATTTCTTTTTTGATGTCTTTCTCTCATTTCTCAGGCTTGTTTTGAAGAGCTGAGGATTAAGACTTGCTTAGGAAGCTGGTATAGGTGATGATAGGCCTACACCGACTGCAAATAATCAAGGTGACGATATTTTTGTGTAACACATATATATATACATTTTGAAGCATCAATAAACCCTAATGCATTAACCCTGGATTATAGCATAACCATATTTCCGTTGACCGGATCTACAAAATACCATGGACCAAAAACCTTCGTGCCTAAAACCATGTGTCAAATCCATGCAGAAAACCATAGGTAGGTACACCGATCTAATATAGTATCCAAATTCTTTTTCTGAAAGTGCTACATCGGACACCATACAAGGGTGCTACCACCCCCCTGTTACCTCCTGACGCAACATACAGTGGGGGCTCCCTCCCCCCTTGTGACCCATCCACATGGGGTAGTCATGTAAAGAATATAACACAAACCAACAGACATAGCCTATAGTAGAATTATGAGCATCAGGGTCACCAACCTAATCAAAATCAGTGGAACCAACCAATAGAGGAGATTCTTCTGCACTGTAATGAATCCCAAACTGAATTTTACCTCAAACATAATGAATTATTATTTTAGCTACTTTCCAATGACATTTATGTGTGTTTTGCATAAACTGAGAAACAAGGCCAACAACAAAATAAAGGTCAGGATGGGTATGGGTCAGATACAAATTTTTTCCAACAAGATGATGGTATAAGGTAGCATCAACTTCAAGCGAATTACAAGTGACTGAAAGTTTGGGTCCAGACTAAAAGTGAGAAGGGTTCGGCTTACAATCTTCCATTTGAAAGTGGCATAGAAGATCATAGGCATAGTTTGACTGGGAATGGGAAATCCCTTCTTCGGATTACAGGACTTGAAGACCAAGAAAATAATGCAAGTGTCCTAAGTCTATAATTTCAAACTGCTTTTTAAGTCTGGACTTCACATGGTTTATAAGGTTGGGATAAATACCAATAAGGATAAGATCATCAACATAAAGAACAAGAATGATAAGAGAGTTACCCACTTTCTTGGTGTAGACAATATTGTTAGAATGACACCTAGAAAAGCCTATATCTAAAAGAAAGTTATCCTTTTTGGCATACCAATCTCGAGGAGCTTTCTTGAGACCATAAAGGGATTTCTTAAGCTGACATGCAAGGCTGGAGACTGTTTGTATAAAAACAAGAGGCTGTTCCATATAGATTTATTCATGCAAGTCCCCATGCAAAAAGGCGGATTTAACATCCATGTAATGGAATTCACATTTGAAAGAGGTAGCAAGGGAAAGAAGAAGGTGGATAGAGTTAATTTTTACAACAGAGGAGAAGGTTTTAGTATATGCAATGCCTTCAACTTGTGAAAAAACCTTAGAAACAAGACGAGCTTTATGTTTATGAACTTTTCCATCTGGTCGAAACTTGGTTCTATAAACCCATTTGAATCTAACAAGTGTTCATCCCTTTGGAAGAGGAACAAGGTCCCATGCATCATTTTCCAATAATGAATGATATTCTTCATTCATAACTGCATCCCAATCTGGATGGTTTGAAGAATTTACAAAGTTGTTAGGATCATAATTCACTAAATCTTGAGCTAGAAAATAAGAGGCTCTACTGAATTGAGAATGTGTAAAATGTTGATCTGTAGGATCACCTGCAAGAGCACCTACTACATCCCAAGTAGCACAGACCCATTTTGGAAGCTAAGGAGCTGAAGGAGGATTTCGAGAAGGTGGAGGAGGATTGTCATCCTCACTCATCATTTGAATAAGGAATATTTTCAGAAGTATAAGGGATAGAGAGAGGTGGCACATCTGTCAAACATTACATCTCTTCTAATGATAACATTGTTGGACTTAGGTTGAAGAAGTCTATATCCTTTGACATATTCAGAATAACCAACAAAAATACATTTTTCACTCTTAGGTTCTAAGATTTTATGTTTCTCATCTAGAAAATGGGTCCATGCTTCACTTCCAAAAACAAGAAACTGACATACATCTGGTTTAATTGAACTCCATGCTTCTTCTGGAGTGATATTCTTGAAAACGTTAGTAGGAGTGCGATTTACTATGTGATTTGAATAGTTGATTGCTTCTGTCCAAATATTAAAACTAGGTCCTTTAGAGTGAAGCATACAATTAACAATTTCCTTTAAGGTGTAATTCTTCCTTTCAGCTACACCATTTTACTGTGGAGTATATGGAACAATATGTTGCAATTGAATTCCATGCTCAGTGTAAAAGTTGATGAATTTTTTGTTAACATACTTTTCACCATTATTAGACCTTAGCTTAAGAATGTGATGTATAGATTATTTCTCAATGAAGGCCTTAAAGGCCAAGAACATGTTAAAGACTTCACTCTTGAGTTTTAAGAAGTATACCTAAGTGCATTTGGAGAAATCATCAATGAAAGTTAAGGAATACTTGTAGCCAAAGAATGAAACAAGTAAAAGTGGACCACATAAATAACTATGCACAAGTTGTAAAGGGGCTAAGGCATGCTTTTCAAAACTATCTCAATGATGTTTTCTAAGTACACATACAGAACAAACACCATCTCTGCAAGATACCATAGGATGACCTGTCACCATATTTTCTTTACATAGATTTTGAAGTGAGCAATAGTTTAAGTGACCAAATTGCTCATGTCAAAGTTTGCTCACTTCATCATTATGAGCAACAAATATTGAGGGAAGAGTTGATGGCCCAAAGTTGTTAAACTTATACAACCTTGTAGAAACATCAACAATGACATTAGCTAAAATCTGTCTAGGATCTCTTAGGTCCTTAATTACAAAATCATGAGGTGAAAATTCAATGATTTTACCTTCAACTGAATGAGTTATCTGATATATAGATAGAAGGTTGCACGATAAGGAAGGAACACATAATACATCATTAAATTCACCATTGTCTAGAGGAATAGTTCTAGTCCCTACAACACTAAGAGATCTATCATCACTAACATATATATTTTTGGTGTTACAATCATTTAAAGAAGAAAACATGGCTTTTCTTTTGGCCATGTGATAAGAAGCTCCATAATCAATGAGTCACTCATGATAATGAGAATAATAAGATACATTTAGTGAATAATAAGACCGATATTCTTGACAACCACATGCAAAAAGTGTTATACCTGAAGATGAAGTTGAAGTTGAAGAGTGCTCCAAATGAATGATATGCTTATTCACTGTTGCTTCCAAAGCTTCCATCTTCTTAAGGCATTTGGATTCTAAGTGGCCATCACAATTACAAAACACTAGTACAAAATGGCTAATTAGTTACTAAAAAAACGACTAAAATTTGCATATAAATGATTATTTTTCAGTTGTTGACCAATAGTAGCTATTTTAAAGTATCTTATAACGCAACCAACTTTTATTTGTTTTCAGCTTAGTCATTAATTGGTTGTCTCAATTTTAATATCTAGTAGTATATTTAGTCATAAATTTGGTCATCAACGTAGTCATTGATTTAGTCATTAATTGCCACAATTAATGACCAAATATACAAAAAAATATATTACTAAATGATCACCTGATAAAACCAACTAATGACTAAGGAAATATGACCAAAATGTTGGCCGTGTTATAAGATACTATAAATTAGCTACTAATAGTAATATATATGCAAATTTTAGTCATCGTTTGAGACCAATTAATGCCCAAGGAAATATGACTAAATTTTGGTCATGTTATAAGATACTGTAAATTAGATACTAATAGTCGTATATATGAAAAAGTTAGTCATCATTTTTAATCACAAATTTATCGTTTTCAATAGTTATTTATCTTTTTTTTTTGTAGTTTCATATTCATTATATAAATGACTACTTTAGTAGTTTATAGTTGTTTCATTTACTTTCATCAACAACCATTACAAGAAATTAATTTAGTCATATATTCCTTTAATTTGTGATCATCATTAATCAACATAAACTACAAATTTAGTAGATTTAGATTGATTTTATGCATTCATTATTAATCAACATACATCAATTAGTATGATTTTGCAACTAAATTAAAATGAAAATGCCATACAATGTGCATATTCATCTAATATGAAAACACAAAGTTACAAATGTTAATTATAATAATAAATAATATCAAGTGCAACTGTAAATAATTTCAACCATGAAACTTATATTATATAAAATGTCAAATATTACAATATGAATTTCCAACTTAATATTGGTTGTAGTAAAATTTACACATGAATTATTGCTTCATCACTTCAAAATATTGTCATTGTGTGGTCATGTTATAAAAAAAATGACCTCCTCATCAACTCAGAGGTGAAAGATAGCATGACTGAAGCAAAGACCACAATTGCAGGCCTTGACTCCACACTAATGCTGGTTGCACACTATAAACCTGCTTTATAAATCTTTTTACCAAGCCTAAGGGTGCATTAGTGACCCTACTAACTCAAGTTGTTAGACTAGGGCCAGTGTTAGTGAAACTAAGAGAAGTTCAATGGGTCAAACCAATGAATCTACTCACAAATATCTAGATATTTATCCCTAAATTTGCTCAAGAAAAGCAAGGAGATTCCCAAAATTCAAACTATTTGGGGAAATTCCAATCTAAAAAAGAAGGCAAATGGGAAAGAGCTGGAAAATAGGGAAGATTCATTGCTTTTGCCCTAATGAACTCTATGAGGAGCTTGGCAACCCTAGATCGATTGCTACATAAGTAGTGAGAGGGCCATTATGAAAGGGGTTAGAGAATTTGAAAGGATAGGATACTAAGCTATTGTGAACTGTCACGTACTTGAAGAAGTGAGCTGAAAGAGAGAGAGAGAGAGAGAAGCGGAAGGGGAAAAGGAAGACTGATACAATGGATGGTTGTAATCACTCTTCCGTTATTAAGACAGAACTGTAGTTGTGTTCCCTACTCCGTGGTGTCGGTAAGTTTGTTCATTAAGTTGTTCATTTGATACTTGTTTAGATGAGTGGTTTAGTTGTATGTAAATAGATGTTCATTGTGCATTCTTATATTAGTTTTCAAGATTGTATGTTGTGATTGTGTTTGCCTTTCCTTTGTGCAGGAATTTATTTGGCGCTGACTTTGAAGGAGTTCTTATTCGCTGCATTGAGAACTTCAAACAAATCTAGAAGGAGAGTTGAGGTAATCCTCTTTCCATTCTTTGTTAATTGATATTTGATAGATGAACATGTGTATAACATGGTAGCTTCTACAGATAATCTTACAGTCTGTCGAAGTTCCGAGGAAGGTCTTTGAGGGTAGTTTTCGTTCTCCATACACCGTGCATTTCACCCCATAGTAGAATTGGCGACTCCACTAGAGACTATACATCTAGTTCCTGGTCTACCCAGACTCTTCTCTATTCTCTCTTCCTTCCAAGAGCTCCCTACTCCTCAGCAATCCTTTTTCTAATCCACCAAATATCTTGCTACATCCCACTAGTATACATTCATCTCATAAATTAATCTTGGAAACTCTTGTTGTGAAATATTTCCCACACTAACGTAGGTTACCAAGCTACACAGAGCTTTATAAAGCATTGTGCTTGTATACAGGGAGCGTTAGTGACCCTACTAACTCTTTGTAGCCACTGTTACAGAGCATTAGTCTCCATTTGCCTTGATTTCCAGTAGTATCTATGGACCAAAAGGGATGGAAAATATTCTCATGGGATGAAATAAGATCCGTAACTATATTATGTCAGCAAAATTAATGTCCTATAAATTTATTTTTAGGAAAAAGTTTTGGGTTTCTCTCTTAAAAAAACATTTTTCTGAAATAAAGACTGATAATTTGTGTTCATCCTTTTGTTTAAATAGTTGTGAGTTGCTTCATTTTGGTTTTTCGTAGTTGATATGAAATATTGGAAAAGAATCTTTTGGTTATGCATGTGTTGAAAGACTATAGGTGCATAGACGAATCTATGAATATGCGAAAAACATGAATATGTAGAATATAGCTTGTATTCATCAAATTGAATTTTTTTTCCAAAGCATTGTTTCTGCATGATTTATTGAGTCAAGAGTCTCACCATATTTCATATGTCAACACCCCTACTGAAGACAATAATCAAGTACACATAAAATTTACATTAAAATCAACCAGTTACTCTTTTGAGAAAACCAACATTAGCTAGGCTAGGATCTTGGGGTAAGCATGTGAGTGAACTGCCCAAGGTTGAAAACCAAAACTAGTGTCTGTTAACGAGCCAAAAATTCCTTCTGCACTCATATTACCGGGACCACTCCACTAACAATAGAGTGAAATATGAGACAACATCGGACTGTAATTGAAGGTAGCATGCCTTCTCTAGCAAATCCTTTGGGCATTCTGTGTATTGGGGGTCCCTTCAGGAATTTTAGAACCGAGTCAGGGACTCAGGTATCCTGCCCACACAGCATGCTATCTACGACTATGTCCCCCCCCGATGATGTCTGTGATTTGAGGTATCTCTAATGGCCAAACTTCTAGGTACTTACATAAGGTGATTGTGATGGGCTGTCCTGGTACCTAACACGGATGGATCTACTCTGCCTTCAGTTTTTGGGAGGGTCGTCGTCTTCACGAGAGTACTTGGCCCCTCAATATGAGGTTTGGGTGAAGCTCTAGAGTAACCATAACTATACATTTGGCCATCCTTCTTTGTTATTCATTGGGAGATCGAGTTTCATCTACGGTGATCGGTGCTTATCAGATGAGCTAATTTCCCTCTGTTTACTAATTGATCCATTTAGTATATTTTTTATATTTATTTAGGTACCTAAGTGCTACCATTTGAGACTTTAAAGAATATCACGATAAAAATTTATTCATAAAATTAACGGTCACCATGGCTACATCCGGCCCTCGTTGTCACTCTAAACGATTGTTAGGACTTCCTCCACTCATTGTGGAAGATCCGCCGAGTTCCACTGAACTGGATTCCTCATCTTCAAGGGATCAGTATCCTAGATCTCACACGAGGTTTGTTTGGACAACCGACGATTCAAGTTTTCTAGAGGATTTCTTCACCAAGGGATTTCTTCGCCACTTTAACCCTCCGCTCATGGATCCATTGGAACCTATCTTGGCTCCTGTGGTACCTGTACTTTCTGCTTTGGTAGTTGGAACATTTCCATCTATTTAGTCGATGCTTAACTGGTTATGGAACTTTATGGACACTTTTGGTCCTTCACCACTCCGCCAATCGACAGTCATCACAACACTAGTAATTTGGAATCCCGCTATACCACTTGTCCCAGGTACAACCACTCACACGAAACCCTCTATGAGTGGAACCTAGCATATGCAAGGATCCACCCCGATGGTGTCGCACTGCATATCTTCAACAAGTGCCACATATAGTGCTCCTTATAACACTCAATGCGACACTATGGGTGCGGTTCCTGTTTACCAACAACATGGTTGATCGCCGATGTATAGTTAAAACCCCCAGATTCATATACCTAGGGGGGTTCCCAATATGCATATGCTGGTAGGGAATGTAATAATTTCCCCTTTATTCTCAGGCATGCATGGTCGGTCGCTAATTGACATGAGTGTTCTGTCTGTCAATCAAGGCCAAATGGTTAGTTCTGTGTCGGGTGGGAATCCACAAGGGTTTTCCAACCAGTCCATGGGGGCACCCTACTCACATACTCAAATGAGTCAAGGGGGCACTATTTACACTGGGGGAAATTCCATACACCAGTATCAAAATCCTCATGGAAATCCACTCTACAACACCATACCTCAAAGCAACTGCTACACCACGCAACCCATGTACACCATGGGGAACCAAACGATGGGAGGAGCATAAAGCTCCTCAAGTCACCCGTGATCACCATGGTCCGAGTCGAGGGCACCTAGCTCTTTGTCATTTTTGGCAACGTTGGATATCCCCAAATTATACAAGTTGAAAAATGACCCCATCTATCACAACTTATAATGGCTGCCGATCCCGCATAAAATACCAATGGACAACCCAAAGATTGATGGAAAACAAGGGGAGGATCCGAGCACCCATATCACCACCTACCATCTCTGGTGTGTTTCAAACTCTATGGTGGATGATAGTTTCTGGTTATGTCTTTTTCCCCACACCTTCACTAGCAATCCAATGAAATGGTATATTGAGTTACCACGCATGTCAGTAAACACCTTTGACACTTTAGCGATGGAATTCCTAAAGCACTTCCAGGTACGTATTCGCTATGAGACTGAGACAAAGCTCCTCACTTCATCTCATCATATACCGCCACCCACATCTCCGATCATATTCATGAATGGAGATGTAGGTGAAGGTTAGTAAAAGCTCCCATCCCAGACTTTCTCTTAACGGATTGGTTTTGTAAATCCTTACTCTGGCAAATCACTAGAGATGTCGCGTTAGGTGGTACGATCACAAAAGACCAATCCATACGTCGTGCCCAACACTTAGATCTGATATATTCACAGTATGGCGCTCTTTATGAAATAATCCCCAATGCTTCCACCACTCAGCACCCCGGAGTGCACGCTGACGGGATTGTCGGCGCAACATCTGGGGCCGTTGTAAAACAATAGTGGTTCCATTGCCAAGTTGGGAGTGGACCCCTCTACCAATATGACTGCTCTTCCTACCACTGCGATAAACTTTGTGTAGTCTACACAAAAATCCAGTGGAAATAACAATAAGAATAAGAAAAATACCACTCCTTCTGAAGAGGAGTCACCAAAGTAGCCCAACCCAAAATACAATGTCGTTGTACCTACTAATGTGGAAAAGGATAAAACCACCATATATCCATGCAAACTTTGTGCTAAAGACCACCCGGCTTGGCGATTTTCGTGGCTTCAGGAATGCATAGAATACCTTGCCAAGAGGGATTCTGGTAACGCCCCCGCTGTCCTTAGAAATCCTTTTCCCAATCAACATCAGCAAAATCTTATTACAAACGAACCACAACCCCCGCAAGGGGGAAATGATGGTTCACAACACCCTTTAGTTGGTGAAATATCTTCTACCATTTTCACATTTGAAATGGTAGAACTCGCCATAAGAGCCAAATCTTATGGAGCTCCTATCGCTCTTGCAGCAGAACCATCCTCAGGTCAAAACCCACCGCTGCCTAAGAATTTGCATATCAAAAGGCAAGTTGAGAACCTTGTAATTTGACCCCCAAAAGGGGCACTTCAACGCACAATGCACAATACATCTGCACGTGCCGCCCAATGCTACAACATCGTAGAGGATTTGGCGCAAGCGTCATCGGCTATGTTGGCACTCGAAGTATTACAAACATGCCCAACGCAACGGAAAACTTTTCATTTGGCTATTGGAGGGATTGACCCAATGGATTCCACGCTTGCTATTTTCGACATGGACAAGTGTAAACCTCCCCTTTTCTCACCAGCTTCCATTCTAGGTGCATATCACTTCAAAAGGTAAAGGTATACACAGAACTGTCATCGACGAAGGTGCTCCTACCTATGTCATGTTGGCTCGCCCTGGGTTCTCCATGCCTAACACTGCCATCGAACTCCTTGAAAGCTTTCGACGGCCACACTTTTATCCCAAAAGGATACCTAGCTAGTTTCCCCATCACTTTGTATGGGAAAACCATAACGGTGGACATAGAAGTCGTAAACAAAAATCGCGACTATAATCTCTTGCTAGCTTGTAGTTGGACATATTCCATGATGGCCATCGTATCTACTGTCTTTCACATCATCCAATTTCCATTAGATGGAAAGTTTACTACAGTGGATTAGTTGACTTTCTACACCCCTAATTATTCACCATTACCAAGTGGCTCTATACCCCTAGTAGGAGGTGGAGTTCACTGCTATGTCAGTTTAGGTACCGGTCTACCGAAGGCTTCTTCCCTCATGGGTTGTTTTCCTCCTGAGTCGCCAAAGGTTTAACATATGGTCAATATGCTTTCATATATTCCTCATGAACAGGCCGACCCATGGATCCTACCATCTCATTTAGACATTGACACATACGGAGAGAAAATTCCACTGTCACCAGTTGAATTTACGTACCAAGCCATTCAATTTGCATCCAAATCTCTGGTCACTTTGGTTTTGGCCAATAGTACCACTGCCCCTCCCATAACTGCTCCTTCTTTTGATCCACTCAATCAAGTCCTACATATGGATGAAGCTATTAGAGAGATCACGAGTTTAGAAGAGTGACCTTTAGAGGATTCGCACCATCATGTTTCGATATCGGATTCGGACATGATACCTCTTCAAATCCTACCACCTGATGCACATGAAATCGTTTCCTCACCGTATACGACTGCCCAACCTTTGGAATCGGAAGGAAACAGGGGCAATATTTCAAAAACATTGCTCCTCGATATTTCTGTCATGACATGCATTGTGGAAAACATACAGATTGGAGCCAATCACAATCCTGAGGAAATTGTGAGCTTCACCTACCGATTTAGGGACTTCTGCGATGTTTTTACTTGGTCTTATGATGAAATGCATGGCATAGACCCTTCTATTATCAAGCATGAGATCAAGGAAGATCGAGCATTCTTTTTATGGTATTTTTCTTGCTCGTTAATCTGAAAAATCCTCGAGTCTCCTTCTTCAAGCTCATTAAACTACCATAAAGAAGGTCGAGCATTATGTTTATGGTAATTTTCTTGCTCGTTAATCCGAAAAACCTCTAGTCTCCTTCTTTGGGCTCATTAAACTACTACAATGAATATTAGAGCACTTTTAGAGATATTTTATTGCTTTCTAAAAAATATAAACATCTCCTAGTTTTCATCATTAAGCTCGTTAAATCTTTGCGACGATGATTAGAGAAATTTTTGTGATATTTTATTGCTCTTTAAAAAATAGAAACATCTCCGAGTTTTCATCATTGTGTTCATTAAATCCATACAACGATGCTCTGAGCAAACTCTTTTTTTGATCTTTTCCAGCTCATAAACTAAAAAATACCAAAGGAGCATTCTTTTTAGGTGCCTTTTTCTCGCTCTTTAAACTGAAAAAATCCCAAGATTTGGCTTTAGGCTCATTAAAATTGATAAAAATGACCCAAGCATTCTTTTAGGTACCTTTCTCACTCATTAAACTGAAAATTCCCAAATTTTTGTTACTGGGCTCGTTAAAAATATACGACAGCAACAAGAGCACTTTCTTTTTTGGGACCATTTCTCACTCTTAAATAAAAAAATCACCAAGTTTTTCCCCTCCTTCGGGCTCATAAAACTATCAATAAGGGATGAGCCATTCTTTTCCCTCTTTTTCTCACTCACTATACTGAAAAAGATACCCTGAGTTTTCTTCATTTGACTCATTAAATTTTTTTATGAAGGTATTGAGTTTGTCGTCACGTGACTCATTAAAAATTCACAATGAAAAATGAGTTTAGTCCGTCACCTCGTACTCGTAACAAAATGAGGTCAACATCTATTTAAAGTAGATTTCTCTTTATTTATGTTCAAAACATTAACTAACGGAAAACTAATCGATCCGAGTATACTATTAACCTTTTGTCACACGCCTTTAAGAACTATGACAAAGGGACCACCATGGAGTCTCTCTTTATGATATGTTTAGACTGTCTAAATATGAAAAGACCACTGAGTTGTCTAGTATAGACTCTTTAAATTACACAAACAAGATATAGAGTCGTTCTTTTTTAGAATACTTGTTAGCCTCTTAAAACATGAAGAAAACGATGGGTATGCCTATCTGGACTCATTACACTAATTAGATAGGGCAAAGAGTCGCTCTTTTTTGTGGTCCTTTTCAGAATCTTTAAACATGAAAAGATCGATGAATTTACCCATCTCGACTCATTAAATTAGTAAGATGGGGAAAGTGCACAATACAACTATATTCCATATTTGAAAGCATGGTTTGGCAGCAGTCATTCCCTTGAACATGGAACTCCCTCAGAAAAACCTTCCTTTTGATGGCCTCTCAATAGGAACCCTACCATTCTATGAGTTTTAGCTTATATACCCTGATGTAATTGCGTCTCTGTATCCTAACACTCTGTAGTGTTCACGAGTCAATTGTTGTTTGGTTAAAACCATTGTCGTGCCTTCTATTGTTCAAGGGTTACCAATTTGTTTCCTCGATCAACCGATCAAACATATCCTTTCATCATGCCCTCCATTGTTTAGACCCAAGTGCTCAAAAGGTTCCTCAACAAACAAAATCATTCTTGTCCCGTTTCATGTCGACTGATGTAGGAAACATTATTTCCTACCTTTTAACAGGTTTCTTCCTATCGACTTCAACACTCTATCTAGGAAGATAACCCAGAAAGACATTTAGTGCCTTGGTACTTGTAGACATTACTGGTTGGTTACCTTGTGTTTGATCTGGGGTTCTCATTATTGGTTCATGGTTAAGTGATTCTACGGGTGTTCGATGACAAAGAAAATTTTCACACTTGCTAGTTTGTTCTGTGCATCTTGGATACCATCACCATTATCAGTGGCCTTCCTTGCATCTGTTAACAGTATCCATTATTGACTGGTAATCAGATGATTTCATGCATGTTTGACATCAACACATATTTTTCACATGTATCGATCTATGTTGTTTGGTGAAGTGGAAATCAAGACCTTGGGTAGTGGCTTGCATCATTTAGCCTTGTTTCCTCTCCCAAGCTACGGATATTTCTTTTTGGAGACATTTTCTTCAGGATGATCCTATTATGACACTAGATCCACTTTGTGCTTATCGGTGGATAGCCTTGTTATATCTCTTTGAAGAAAATTACTCTGAAATAGCTACTCAGCATGGGAATGCCCGAATCAGGACATGATTTTAGCAGTTTCATATATATGTGTTGTATCAGGTTTTCCTTCTCACCCGAAGCTTCTCTCTCTCTCTACAAATTTTGACAGAAAATTACAGTTTTAGTAAAGTGTTTCAGCCATCGTCTCTACCTCTAATCTCATACTTTAGGGGGCATCTGTTATACAACAAAATTACCTCCTCATTAACTCAGAGGTGAAAGACAACATGAATAAAGCAAAGAACACAATTGTAGGACTTGACTCCACACTAACACTAGTTGCACACTGTAACCCTTCTTTATAAAGCTTGTTACCAAGCCTAAGGATGCATTAGTGACCCTGCTAACTCAAGTTGTTAGACCAGGGGCAACATTAGTGAAACTAAGAGAAGTTCAATGGGTCAAACCAATCAATCTGCTCACAAATATCTAGATATTTATCCCTAAATTTGCTAAAGAAAAGAAAGGAAATTCCCAAAAATCAAATTATTTGGGGAAATTCCAATCTGAAAAAGAAGCCAAATGGGAAAGATCTAGAAAATAGGGCAATTTCATTTTTCCCTAATGAACTCTATGAGGAGCTTGGAAACCCTAACTCGATTTCTACATAAGCAGTGAGAGGGCCATTGCAAAAGGGGTCAGAGCATTTTAAAGGATAGCCTACTAAGTTGTTGTGAACTGTCACATACTTGAAGAAGTGAGCTAAAAGAGAGAGAGAGAAAGAGAGAAGTGAAAATGGCAAAGGAAGACTGATACAATGGATGGTTGTAATCAATCTTCCGTTATTAATACAAAAATGTAGTTGTGTTCCCTACTCCATGTTGTCGGTAACCTCATTCCTTAAGTTGTTCATTCGATACTTGTTTAGATGAGTGGTTTAGTTGTACGCAAATACATGTTCATTTTGCATTCTTATATTAGTTTTCAGGATTGTATGATGTGATTGTGTTTGCCTTTCCTTTGTGCAGGAATTGATTTGGAGCTAGCTTTGAAGGATTTCTTCTTAGCTGCATTGAGATCTTCAAACAAATCTAGTAGGAGACTTCAGGTAATCCTCTTTCCATACTTTGTTAATTGATATTTAATATATGAAGATGTGTATAACTTGGTAGCTTCTGTAGATAATATTATAGTCGCTCGAAGGTCCTGGGAAGGCCTTTGAGGGTAGTTTTCATTCTCCATACACCGTGCATTTTACCGCATAGCAGGTCAAGGCATTGCAGGTGAATTCACCAACTATGAAGACTTGACCATCCGTCTTTGTGTGTGTCTTATGTGGGCTATTGGATCTACAAGTACCACTAGACCAATTCTCTTCTCTCTCTCTTTAATTTTCATTTTGTCTCTCTAGTGTTATTGTTATCCTATTTCTTTAATTCTTGCTTCTTACTATCAATACTAAGTTCCTTTCCTAAAAAATAAAGAAGATACAATGTATAGTATAAGACATGAAATATGATGAAAACTGGAATATAAAATAAAGTAGACTATAAAGGATTTATACAAAATATACCTTAGCACCAACAATATTAGCAATTCCATTTTCCCCATAAAAGCAAGAAACTCGAACTAGTTTTCTTTAGTTAGGCAATAATGGCCATTATGTGGCTAGATGACCTATATAAACAAAGAAAATAAAACATCACCATAAAAAATAACACCTTAGTAAAGTTAGTGTTCAACCTTCAAGGAATTCTAGGCACAATCATGCCAACTAAGTTACATTCTAAAAAGCTCAATTTGTAGATTACTTATACAGTGTGGGAGTGAAAAACAAACTCCTAGAAAAAACCAAAGCTAAGTCTAGAATGAAATGAAATGAAGTAAAAATGATACAATAATAGGAGAGCCTTGTATACATGTATATAATTGGATAATGTAGAATTCTAATTGAATAGGTACAAGGCTAGAGGTCGATGATGTCAAGAATGCCGAAGTCTGATGAACATTTCTTCATATAAAAACTACTATTTGACTCCATTATCACATATGAATAATCCAACTAATCTATATCAAATTATTAATGTTTTTCTTATATTTATGGATCACTACAATATGAGTGGATAAATTTTAAAGATAATTCCCTTCCCATTGTGTTCCCAACCTATGGTACAATATATTAGCTGGGATTTGGAGAAAATTTCCAACATTGAAAATATATAGCAATCACCACTAGTAATCCCCCAAATATGATTATTTTGGAATGTAACTTTCAGATCCTAGTTTCTATATGATTGATGAATGGAAAATACACACTAAATTCCAACACCAAACTTCCAATTTGAAGGAACACCTGTGACTATCCTCAATTACTCAAACTCAAAAGATTAGTGATCATTATAATGAAAAGATAAAATAAGAGTAGTTTTGATCTATCTTGCAGATTTACATGCAAAGCACCAATAGCGTTGCCATATTTATCATACTTTTAATTTCCAAGAAATAACACATTGATTGATCTTTTAAAAAAAATACTTGATTCAATACAAACAATAACTTAACATATTACAACAATATCACCAATGTTTTGTCCTCAATTAGTTCAAACTAGTTAGCACAAAAACTTCAAGAAAGAGCAACAAGTAGAAATAACAAATCCATAAATTAATAATCAATAAAAATGATAAGATTTTTGTTGAAGCTTGATAAACAAATATAAAATATATTGACAATCCACTGGAACTAGTGGTCTTATTCAAAGAGAAATACTACTTGGAGAACTCATCTTCCAAATTATTTTCTCTATCCATGAAGCTTTCTACCATCCTAAAAACATAATTCCTATTCAACATTTTAGGTTTCTGAATCTTCGAAAAGGCCTTGCCAAATGAAGCTTTGAATTTCATTGATTTTCATAAAATTCTTCTTGTACTTAAAAAGTATAGTTTGACCATGTGATAGATAATTCAAGCAAGTAAAAAATTAGGTACAATATTTCTTAGAAGACTTCATGTTAAAAGGAAAACTTTCATATTTCAGATAGAAAAATAATCTTAATAGATATGATAAATATTACAAAACAATAGAGTGGATATAAAAGTCTAGGTAGAACTAACAAAATCCTAATTGTAATACATTTGATTGATTATTCTAAGTGAAGCCAACTAGATACATACAAGTTTTCAATTTCAGCTTTCTTTCCCATATCTTTATTGGATGTGGAAGCTAACTTGCATGGATCAAGTTTGTTTTAGCAAGAGTATATGTTGCATTCTAATATTATACACTTTCTTTTCCATGAACAATCACAAACATGTTGGAGGAATTAGTTGCTACATCAACTGAGTTGTCAACTTTCATTTTCTCGATTTCTGTTTTCCTGCATATCCATTATTTGAGTTTTCCTTAATGGAGTTTTAGATAAGAAAACAATAGCTCTGAAAGGAAAACATTCTTCATGCAAAACAATGAATAATTATATGATTCCAACCCATGTTTATTTGTTGTTGGAAGAACAGGAGTCAACTACGCTCAACTAACATCATTAAAGTTATCCAAAACCAACCTGATGGACATTCGAAGTTCTACTACATGCACTTGTTCCTTTGTGTGGATAAGTTTCTCTTTGTGTCTGGCAAGGGATAATAAATTTTTTGAGAGTGATGAATTATACTTACCATCATATTTTACTATTTCAAACTAATTTTCTAGCATCTTGACAGATAATCTTTTTTGCTTCATCGCAATTGTGTATGATCTCATTTCCCCTAACATATATGACCTACACATGAGGATATTGGTACAAAAAATATAACACATACCCAAAAATATGAAGGGAATTAATGATTATAGATGTGTATGGATCAATTCTATAGCTTGTAGGAGCATTTGCTTGTTGCCTAGATATCTTTGGGAAGGCCCTAAGAGAATGAAGATAGGACTAATCAATGGTCCAAAATTGTACCCACTATTTGTTTTCTTTACAAGTAGCCATGATGAATTTTTTTAACCTTTATTTTTATTATGTAACAAGGTGTGAATTTGGATTAGTAATGCTCCTTAGCATAGATACTTACTGGTGATATTTTCCAACATTCAACACATTACCTCTATTCATTATATTTCCATTTTTCTTCTTTTATTCCATTGTGTATGCTCCCATCTGCAACTTATATAATACATAACTAAAATATTTCGATGAATTCATTCTCCTGTAAATTCGTATGCTCTAGGCCCAAGGTGATTAATATGATATTATTTGCAACAAATATGAACAATGTATTGCAATACACAAGCACAAATGTGGTCATAATCTAGCAAGCCAACCAAAACAAGAAATATGAAAAGTGTCAAACATGGATGAGAAAGATGGAGATGAATATATCAAAAAGTGATATTTATTTGTATCATAATTCAAATCACCCTGCATAGATCTATATTAACCCTAGATATGTCAAGCAACAAGACAGACAAAATCGTTTGAAGTAAGAACCTTTCCTTATGTTTTTTCACTCTAAAAAATGTTTTCACCTTGAATCTCAACAAATGATAGATACACAGTTAATACGAATCTATACCGATTTATATTTTATTTATAATACAACTTTATATATTTATGGTTTTTGGCATACTAGAGATGTAGATTATAGAATGCACCTCTCGATGCAATGCCAAATGTCAATACATTTAGTTGAAAAACTACAAAGAGAGGATATTCTCTAATGGTTTTGTCACAAGGCTAATATCATAGAAACTGGAGAAATAAAGAGTATAAAATAAAATAAAGACATATAAATCAATTAAGAATTTTTTTAGAAGGAGAACTTGTTGCTATCTTAAGCCATGTTCATTGTAGCCCGACCATAAGACACCAGAAAGAATATAAAGTGGCCTTAATCAGCCAATTGCATGTGCATCCCCCATTCTTCATGGACTATAGCCAATGTAATATCCCATCCATGAATTCACATTACCAAAACAATTCATGCATTTGAGTAGGTGCCTTCACACCTTTGGTCTACAATGTCTTGCCTACACTACATGCACCAAATTTCTCTAATAGGGACATTCATAAACCCTCTCTGCTTGGTAATGTAGTATGAGTTCACTGTTCAGGTCAAGAGGCAATTAATTTGTCCCCATGATTCCATTTTCAATGTGTTTTTCCCCACTTGAATGATACAAACTTGAAAGAGATGGAATAGGGTAAAATTCCTAGGTGCAAGCTCTTGGTGGAATCAACTGAAATAGATTCTCATGGTTCTCCCATCGATCCACCAAAATTCAGTCATTTTTTGTAAAATATTACATCACTGGTAGGAAAACTTCAACCTTAGGGGGTATTTTTCCATGTTGGTTAGTGGTAGACAATATTGTTTTGTCTCCAAGTAATAAATGCAATAACCAATTACAACACATAAACATCATAATTCAAATATGACATATATCCTACCATATACAAACATTTACATGAAATAGGGCACTCACTTATTTGATTGTAGATAATGAATATGCACCTAACACTGCAACATTTTACGAGCATACATGCACGGATATATACCATGAGATGTTCAAAACCACAACATCCAATTGTGTTGTCCTAATGTATACCCTCTTAAATGATGCAGTGTTGTGTTTATTAATTGATATTAATTGTATCAACATATCTGTCATGACTGTACAATGTTAATCACTATTATGTTAAGCTAAATATCAGAATGCAACCTTCACTATTATGCACTTCAACAGAGCAGTTTACAATATGCATTACAAGGAGATAGCGGCACTCATTCTAAAAAAAATCCTAAAAAAGGGATATGTCATATCAATTTTAATTTAAAAAACTAGTCCTGAAGAAGACATCACAAAGTCAACAAAACCCTCAAAATGAAATATGCTACATTACTTTTAATTAATTTTCTTACAAACATCACAAATAAAAGAAGGAACCCCAAAGTGGACAAGCACCCTTGAGAAATTTTAGTGCCTAAACAACGAAATACACATTGCAATTTGAGTAGTAAAGATTAAATGCATACCCGACAAAGCTAATGTGAACACTAAGACTACAGTGAGATGCAGAACAATCCAAGAAAATGAAAATCCCATAAGTTACCAATGCCCATGTGGGATTCCTTGTATTATAGTGAAAGCACATTTACCATGAATAAAAATCATATTAGATGAGATGATATCTATAAGCAATCATAAATACCTATATAGATATGCTCTCAAATTACCCAAATCACATCAAATTTTTTTGTGAATGATTAAAAACAATGCATCCACAACGAATTTTTTTTTCTCTAGCTAAAATAGTGTGTTCCCACTAAAGAAATAAATTAGCCATAAAGAATTTAAAGAGAAAAATCTTAAGGAAATATTAATAGAACCTTGTTTTCGTGTTTAACGGATAGCTTTCTGAATACAACATTCGTGTCCATAAAACCCTTGGTAGCCTTTCGTGAATGATGAAGGTAATGATAAAAAATTCTTGGAGAAAAGATTGGAGTATGATGTCTTCAATTGCCTTCTTCGTGCGATCCCTACTCAAGTATTGCTCGATTCTTGTGTAACGATTTGTATATTTTTGGTAGTTGAAAATATAAAGTGTTTTTTCAAATTATTTATAGTTGTACATATAAATTTATGAATAATATACCTTTCTTATGGTTCTTGCAGAATAATTTTTAAATTCACGTTATAGTTATGGATTTTCAAGAATTTAGGTAACATAGGATTTTAGACCGTAAAAATATAATTCAAACAATCCTACTAGGAAAAAAAGTTGCAAGATCCATGCCAATTTTTGGATTTTCAAGAATTTAGGTAACATAGGGTTTTAGAATTTCCGTAAAAATATAATTCAAATAATTTTACGGGGAAAAACATTTGCAAGATCCAAGACAATTTTTATTGGAAAATTAGTTTAAATTTTCAAGTGGTTTATATTCAAATTTGATCGCTATGGTTGGATAGTCAATTCCACCATGTTAAATGTTTTCATTGGTTTCTCTTTGAAATCATCATTCCAAAGAGGTTATATTACATAATTTGGACTTGTCTACAGAGCCCGATTAGAAAGTTGGGACTGAATACTAAAGAAGTTATTAAGTTTGATGGTAATTGTTTAATGTATTAATTTTTTAATAATGGAAATGCCCAATATAGAGTAGATGTGTAGGTGTAATATAAATATGTAAAACAAAAATATCAACTTAATTAAAAATAAATAAAATTAAAAGTGATATCCAGGATGAATATAAACATTTACATGTCGGGTTAATTAATAGTAAAAATTTGCAATAATAAACATCTACACTAATAAAAATAATAAAATCAATTTGTTATATTTTGATTTTGTTGTAAACTTGTGAATAGGCTTTGTTACAATACCATGAGCCAATAACATGGCTTATCAATATCACATGCCCAAAACCATAACTTATTTTGCAACCAAATTTTTTTATAATAATATCACAAGACTCCTAACCATGGATATTCACCCCCACATTACCATGGATATCATTAACCTATAAAAAGTAGGCTTTGTTTCAATACCATGGGCCAATACCATGGCTTATCAATACCAAATACAAAAAAACATAACTTATTTCACAATCAAAATATTTGAAAACAATATGAAAATATTATTAACCATGGATATTCAACCCCACTTTACCATGGATATTATTAACTTGTAAATAGGCTTTGTTACAATACCATGGGCCAATGCCATCACTTATCAATATCACATGCCCAAAAAACATAACTTATTTCACAATCAAAATATTATATAGAAATATGACAATATTCTTAATCATGGAAATTAACCCACTTTTCCATTGATATTATGAACTTGTCAATAGGCTTTGTTATAATAGGACGAGGCTAATACCAAGGCTTATCAATACCACCTGCCAAAAATTCATAACTTATTTCACAATCAAAATGTATTTTAATAGTATGACAAGATTCTTAACCATGGATATTCACCCCCAGCTTACCATGGATATTATTAACTTGTAAAGGATATTATTAACTTGTAAATAGGCTTTGTTATAATATTGTGGGCTAATACCATGGCTTATAAATACCACATTCCCAAAAACCATAACATATTTCACAAAAAAAATAATTTATTTTAATTTAATTTTATAACATTTCTAAAATTGAAGCTGAAAGGAAAAGGGTTATATTTACTTTTGAGATATATCTAAACTCTTATATCATTACCACTACTAAAAATATTCTCATTGAAATTAAATTAGGGTTTTAGTAAAATTAAAAAAGAGAATATTTTTATATTTGAAGATGTAAAATTTATATAATATAAGTGTTAGTAAGAACCAACATAGATCCATCTTAACTAAGCATCCAAGGGATGACAAGAAGAAAAATTAAGGGGGAGGGGGTGGCACAAAGGAAGGGAGATAGTGACAAATATGGGGGCAGAGAGAGAGAGAAGGGAGAGATGGAGAGAGGTAGAGGGAGAGAGTAGGTGGGAAGAGAGATAAAGAGAGAAGGGGAAGAGAGAAAGAGGGAGACACATATATGGAGGGGAGAGAGAGAAGGGGAGAGAAAGGGAGATAGTGATAGAATTGGAGAGAGAGAGAGAGAGAGAAAGGGAGATATTGATAGAGTGGAGAGAGAGAGAGAGGGAGAGAGAGATAGAGGGGGAGAGACAGAGGGATGTGGGAGAGAAAGGGGGAGAGAGGAATCAAGAGAGAGAAGGAGAGAGAGATGGAGTTGGAGGGGGAGAGAGAGAGGGAAGGAAGAATAAATACATAAGGGGAGGAAGGTGGAGAGAGAGAGGAGAGTGGGGGCAAAGAGAGAGAGGTAGATAGGAAGAGGGAGGGGGGGAGAGAGATATAGATATGGAGAGAGTGTGTGCATGTTTGGTGGTGAAATAGAGAGAATAAATAAAAAATAGACACATAAATACAAAAATAGATGTTATATAGTATTATAACCAGCGTAGATCCATCTTAACCCTAGATCCATCAAGCCCTTATAGGGATCAAATGTCTCAAGGTTCACACCTTTCCTCAAGTTTTACACTAAAAAAAAGGTTTTCACCTCGAGAGATTGGATCCCTCTAGGTGCTTGATATATCCAAGGTTAAGATGGATTCTAGGCTAGTTGTATGTATTTGAATTTTTTATGAGGAAAACGATACTTGGATATTTTATATAATTTTAGCATAATTACATGTATTTGATGTATGGTTTTGTATAAGTTATAACTATATAATTTTCATGAAATTTATTTTTTTACATCAATACCAAAGAATGGAGTGCTTAACATAGCGTTTAACGGGTGGCACAATGTTCTTGTAGGACTCAAGGTAATGTCTTGAAACCTCAACAACCTTTTATATAACACAGAAAACATTGCGCCTACCAAGTTTCAAACCCCATATTTACATTCAACAAGATATGTGCACACCTAGGGATTCACATGCCTTTTATGATGAATCCCAACCATCACAGAGTCATCATGGAAGCGCAACATTTACATATGGTACCAATAAGAAAAATAATGATCATAATTGTTATGAAATCAAACCATCTTTAGCAACTAAGGAAAGAAGCGTGTAGTTTCATGTATTCCTACGTATATTATGTCTAATAACTTAGGTGGTGGGAAATGCCATAATGTTTTTTCCAATAAGAAAAAAACATCATTTTTGTATTAATATTAATGCAAAGATGTAATTTACATCATCTAACATATACTAAATTTTCTTTACCTGAATGACATGATATTGTAATATGTTCACCATCTAATGTTCGGGCAATATCGAAATTCCCATAGGATTCAAAATAATTTCATAAGAGTCTAGTACTTCTATGTTCATAATGTATATTCAAACTAGATAAACAAAATGGTATCCAAGTTCAAAACTATTCTCCAAATTTCAATGGATATGACCCCGATAATAAAAAATGTAGATATGCATGAAAAGTTAAGTCTTGAACTAAATGAAATGTGTCCTCTATGAATTAATCAACACTTATCCTTGTAGGTATTCTTCATAATGCTTTTGATCCAGATATAAGCCCACTCCCACTTTGGATAATCTATCAGCATTCTAATGTTATTACATGCAAATGTGATCAAAGGGTATAACCTTGGAGGTTCCAATCAGCTCCATAACTCTAATATTGCATTGATGCAATAAATAAGTGTTTAAGGAAGTATAACCTTTCAGCAAATATATAACAACTTTTGAATCATGTATCACTTGTAAGTTTAGATTATTGAAGTGATATAATTAAAATTATTAACATAAACGACTGATTTCTTCTATTTTATTACTTGTTAAGCAGTCATATTTATGTTACTAGACTAAATTAATCATTCACGTTAGTCATTTTTAGTTGTATTACTTATTAGCTAGTCATATATTATAACCTGAGATTAAATTAGTTGTTTACGCTAGTCATTTTTAGTTAATCACTTAAGATTTCTAATTTTTGGTACTATTTCACTTGGAAAAGCTACGGTGACTAACATTTACAGTCACGTAATCACCAATTTCATCATATTTTACTAGTGAAAGTTGCGATGTCTATCACTCTTCTTCCCTCTGTCTTTAGTTGTCTTATCATTTTATTGAGTTGATTTTTCATTTTGAGTCCAATTGAGTCCAAAATGGCTTAGGACCCTTGTTTGGTTTATGACCATTCTTTTTAGGATGTTGCTTCATAGGATTCTTTGAACTTGGTTGGTGTGGGATGCTAAGGCTTTCTTAGAAGAGTTTCCACTATTAAGAGGACCAAGATGTAAGATTTTTTCTTATTCTGTTATTAAAGAATCACAAAAGGTATCAAAATAGGGGGATTTGTAGTCTTTCCCTTGAGAAATAAATGCATCTCTAGTAGATTGGAAGGTGGAAACAAACACAGAGTAGGTTGGTCCTATATTAGTAAGAATGGAATAGATAAGACTATCATCTTCTTTCTTAACCTTAACACCTTCCAAGAGAAGTCTAAGGGTCTTGAACTTGGACAAAAAATATTCAATGGAAGGAAAATTATTTGGATCCAACGTAAGCAACTCATTTTCGAGTTGATGGGTTCTAATTTCATTTTTAATTCCAAAAATTTTATTGAGCTTTTTCATTGTTTCATTAGGGGTATCAATTTCTACGATATGGAATCTAAGGTCTGGATAAATAGATATCCCTATCAACCCATGTCATTGATGTTTTTTATTTTCCCATTTGGATTTTTTAACTTCATCTTGAGTTTTAGACTCTTGGCCTGAGGCTATTCTATAAAGACCTTTACTTCCAAGTAAATCCACCATGTAGGATAGCCATTGGAAGTAGTTGGTGCTATCAAGAATAAATAGGAATGAACTTTTAATTTTAAAATAAACTGAAGCTATATATGCTCAAACTAAGTTTTCCAATGGAAATATCTCAAAAAATTGAGTTGATTAAAAAAATGGCTCTGAAAACGGCTTCGAGATGAAGAAATTAAGGCTTTTTGAAGGAACGTTGTTCAAGATGCCAACAAATGACATGAATATTGAGAAGTTGATGATAATATTATATTTAAAAATAATCACCCCCTTTCCAAAATTAATCTAATTATCTCACTTTTAAAAAATATATTACTTTATGTGACTCACTTTTATAGATAAGTGAAAGTCACTTTTACAATGGTACTTTATGGACTATCCACTAAATTGTAACTTACATAAAAGATAAAGTGACTGACTTTTTATAACGAGTGAGAAAACCTTTACATAAAGTAACTTTAAAACATAAGTTACATGTGATTTTTTAAAAAGTAACTCAACAAAAAGAAATACTTGAACTCAAGACCTTTATTCTCATAGAGTAACTTTAGACTAAGTGAGCTAGTTTAGTAATTTTTGGAAAAGAAAAAAGGGGATTTTTTTTCTTTTTCTCCTTGAAGCTTTGGGGTGCATGCTTACTTGAAAAAACCCTTTTTCCCTAAAAAACAAAAAAACAACCACACAAACAAAATAAACAAGAAAAAGTATCCAAGCCATACGAATTAAACTCAAATTTGGCCAAAAACTAAATATTTTCCTCAATGTTTCTGATTTTCATAGATCACACTAAGGCACAAAAAATAAGAGCATAGAATGAGAAAAAACCTTTCTTTCTGTTTCTGGTTTTCCCAGATCAAAAGGAATTGCGAGGCAAAGAGAATACACAAAAAATAAAGGTATAGATTTGGTAGTAAAAAAAAATATAGAGGACTATAAACTGAAATAAATAGAGAGATAAATAGCTAAAATTACAAGTAAAAAATGTATACCTCCAGATCTTAAAAATGAAATAGCTATGGCAACCAAAAAATTTTCGTGTGAAACGAAATGGGTTCCTCGCTAGAACAGATGCTCCTAACACAATAGGGTAGTCCTCTGAGCTGGAATTTGGTCAGAAAAAATAGATATAGGAAACGATAGTTAGATGAAGTTGTATCAGATTTGGATTTGGATGACCAATGAACGAGACCCTAGAATAGCTCTGATACCATGTAGGAATTTACAGGGTAATTTCCTTAGATATAACACTAAAGGACATCACTCACAAGCATATCATAGATTAGTACACCAGTATTATTGATGTGGTCAAAACGCTCAAAGAGGGAAGCAATCAAAAGCCTGAGCCAATGCGGCCACTTCAGAAAATTTATTAATGTAAAAGAAAGAAAATTTACATAACCTTCTCTCATACATGATCACCTAACAAATGACCCTCCATTCTCTTTAAATAGATACCATGTACCAATTTGGTGTTAGGCCATGGATCAAGTTTCGGTAATAATGAGGAGAGAATGAACCATCATATCACTTCATGTCTAGAACATATTGTGACCGTCAGATTGTAAGTTATAACAAGTACATACAAAAGAAACACACTTTACCTAACTATACACTAGACCAAGTTAAACTTAATTATTTCCTATGTGTCGGAATATCCAAGAACACATGACTTTTAGGAGAGATTTTTTTGAAGAATTTACTAGAAATGTTGATGGAGCAGTATACTTTGTAGACAAGTCAAAACTCAGGCCATAAATGCTTAGCACCATCAGGCTCAAACTGCATGGTCTTCCATAATTTATTCTACATGATGTTATAAACCTACCAGAGCCGAGGATAAAGTTGTTGTATTTGCTCCACATCCACCAACAAGGACACTCCATTCATATGTTTTATGCCAAGGATGAGGTCTAAAAAACATCAAATTGCTCACTTATTGTGATGGGGATAGAAGAAGAAAGACTTCTAAAGCTTCAAGGAACCACTTCTCATGAACAAAACTTCTCATACAATTTTTCTTTATGATGAAGGCATATTTCCATCAAGTCTTTTATGACATACTATATTTGGACACTTGAATTATGAAAACCTTCATATGTTGAAGAAAAGTGGTGTTACTGGTTTGCCTACAATTCCTAAGAAACTTATGCAATGTGATGCTTGTATCTTACGAAAGCACAATA
This sequence comes from Pinus taeda, assembly GCA_000404065.3. Taxonomy (NCBI): domain Eukaryota; kingdom Viridiplantae; phylum Streptophyta; class Pinopsida; order Pinales; family Pinaceae; genus Pinus; species Pinus taeda. The sequence goes on from APFE031712415.1 coordinate 29,946, forward strand.
AACAATATTTTCATGATTCACATTTGAGAGCATATAGAAAACTTGAACTTACTCACTCAATATTATGTGGCCCAATGTCTATTCATTATGAAAATAGAAATAAATATATGATGGCATTTATTGATGACTACACCAGAATGTGTTGGGTTTATTTATTGAAGAACAAATCTGATGATTTTCAAACATTCAAGAACTCTCATCCATGGATTGAAAATGATGCACAATCTCATATTGGCTCTATTCGCACTAATAATGCAAAATATTACACTTCAAATGAATTTGAAAAGTATCTTCACCAGCATGGGATCAAACATAACACAAATGTACCTTATAATCCCCAACAGAATGAAGTAGTTGAAAGAATGAACAAGAGAATCTTTAAGAAGGTATGCTCCACAATGTTTTTCAAGAATGTTAAATTGTTGTTTCTGTCTGATGCAATTCTATGTGTTTTATCTATAAAGAATAGGTGTCCATCTAATGCTATTAGAAACAAGACTCCTTATGAAATGTGGTACGTCCACATTCCTTCAATAAAACATCTCAGGGCCTTTAGTTGCAGCTATTATGCCTTGATACCTAAGGAACAAAGAAACAAAATTGCTGCAAGGAGCCGTAAGTGTATCTTCTTGTGGTATTCAGATACCTCCAAATCATACTCTCCCTATGATGAAGATAATAAGAAGTTTGTAGTATCTAGAGATGTGATATTTCTTGAATCTTCCTAGGCTGATAATGTTGTTGAGAGACAACTTGAACAGATGGATATATTTGGACATGTAAAGTCTTTTCAAGAAGTTTGTAGTATCTAGAGATGTGATATTTCTTGAATCTTCCTAGGCTGATAATGTTGTTGAAAGACAACTTGATCACTTGGATATATTTGGACATGTAAAGTCTTTTCAAAAATTTGATAACGGGATTCCACACATTGAATGGGGGATTCCTATACTAGATGAATCTGTGGAATCTTCTTCTGAAGCACTTTCTCCCCTTCATGAAGCTCCATCCACTAATCCACATGACACTTTGAGTGATTTGATTGACAAAATTGGGGGACTAAATCTTGATTCAACCCCAACTTAGTAAACTGAGAAGTCTAGGCCATCTTAGAAAGGTCCTCAAAAATGGCTGACAAAGACACTTGAAAGTGCTCATCTTGACGATGTTGGAAAGACATGAACAACAAGTTCAGCCGGACAGAATGGAGATGATGTAGATGATTCTGATTCACCAATTGATATGGAGGTTTCTTATGATTTTGAATTCACTTTGTCTACTATTTTGAACCAAATTCCTTCAAAGAAGACACTTCTCATGATGAATGGAAATACATGATTCAAAAGAGTATGAACACTTGATAAAGAATGGCACTTGGAAGCTGGTTGATCCTCCATTGGGAAAAAAACTAATAGGTTGCAAGTGGGTCTACAAGGACAAGTATAAATTTGATAGTTTACTTGATAAGCACAAAATTGGGCTTGTGGGAAAAGGTTTTGCAAAGAAGGAAGGTTTCAAATATGAGAATAATTTTTCCCCCATAACAAAATCGGCTACCATTAGGACACTCTTTTCCTTGGAAGCAAATAACATTTGGAAAGTCCATCAGTTGGGTGTAAAAACTTCTTTATTAACTGGAGATCTAAAAGAGAATGTTTTATGTCCCAAACAGAAGGATTTGTTGTGAAGGGTCAGGAACAAAAGATATGCAAGCTTGTAAAATCCTTGTATGGCCTCAAGCAAGCATCGCGAGCCTGGTACAAGAAGTTGACTGAGCATATTTTGAAACTCAACTTCAAACATTATGATCTTGATGATGAAACTTTATCTGTCAATAAAGTTGGAAAATAGTTGTATATCTTGTGGTATATGTAGATGATCTTTTGATGACATGGAACAAGGAGAGCTATATTGCTCCATAAAGAAGGAATTGAGGAAAGTTTTTGAAATGACAGACTTGGGGTACATTCAATACTATCTTGGTATTGAAGTAACTCAACATCCGAAGTTTATATTCCTCTCTCAAAAGAAGTACATTGGAGATTTTTTGAACAAGTTTGGCATGACTGAGTGAAATCATTTGATTACTCTAATGGAACATAATTTAAAGCTCACATACACTGAAGGAAAATAATTTGGGGATGAAACAAAGTATAGATAGCTTGTAATAAATCTCAACTACCTAACTACTACTAGATCAGACATTTCATTTGCAGAATCCTCTCCAATTTTATGCAAAAGCCTTGTGAGAGAAATTGGTTTGATGTGAAAATAGTTCTAAAGTACTTGAAGGGAACTCAAGACTTCAGAATTAAGTATACATAGGTGGGAAACTTTAGCTTGATTATATACTCTAATTTAGATTTTGATGGAGATAAATAAATTGGGGTATCTACTTTAGGTAATGCTATGAGTCTCAGATCAAGAGTTGTCTCCTAGAGGTCACACAAACAATCAGTTCCAGCAGATTTCACAACTGAGGCAGAATATACAGTAGCAGCTGAAGCAACAAAGGAAATTATGTGGCTCAAGAAAATTATGGAAGATTTGCAAGAGAAACAAGTGCATTAACCTCCTCTCATAACTGACAACACTAATGCAATAAAGTTGGCCAAGAACGCAAAGTTCCATCATCGAATAACTCATATGAATACAAAATACCATATGACTCAACATCATGTTGAGTCTAAGACAATTCACCTACACCATTTTTCCACAAATGAGGAGATTGCATACATCTTCACCAAAGTTCTTGGAAGAGAAAATTTGAAAGATTCAAAATTATGCTTGGACTCACCAACATCCCTTCAGATTAAGGGGAGGAATTTTGACACCTAATATTTGGGATTATGTAAATCCATTTAAAATAGTGTAAATATAAAATAAGGATAGTTCGAATATGAGGAGACACCGGGAGATGTAGCCCAATAGTCTCTCCCTCCATGTATATATCTATGATCAGCTTTAATGCAGAAACACAATTCATTTTGAGGAGTTACCTCCTGGGCTAAAAAAATTAATAAATTTTAAAGGAGTTAAATCAAATTTGTGTGTTTTTTTATATGATTTTTTTTTTTTTTTTTTATGAAATATTTAAAAATTTAATTACATATTTAAATTGATAGAAATTAATTTTTTAAAGAATTGTATAATATATAAATAGTTGTTTTATATTAAATTTTTTACAATTTTATGTTGATGTGGGTAAATTTTTCTTTAATAGAGAGATGTGATTTTGGGTATGTAGTTATAAATAAACTTCACATCACTTGAGATATTAAATTGATAGATATTTTGGTTGGACAACTTTTAGTTAAAAAAAAAAAAAAAAAACATCGGTGATAGAAATGTAGTATGCAATTAATATCAATGAGTAGAATGAATCATTTTGTCCTATTATAGCTAGAATAAAGATAAATTAAATATATCAAAATTAATTATGAATTCATGCTTGTGATTCCAAAAATGTCAATCATTCGACAAAAGTAGGAGCACGTAAAAATGAACCATAAATCTAAGAAGAGTAGTTTATAACAACTAAGTATTCCTAATCACCTATCTACAATTGCATAATAATAAATATTACAAAAGAAACTTTAATGTAATACCATAAAGTTAATTGAAGAACATTTTATTCATCCCCACTTTGGGTGCTAATGTTAGGAAACTAGCTCACAAAAATATAGAAAAGATAGATCAACACCTTAGAATTTAGCCTCTTCGAGGGGGAAACCTCCTTTATATTACAAAAATGAACAATTCTTGGATGATACAAATGACTAAACCTCCCTTCTAAATATAGGAGTCTAAGGGGTTACAATATAATCAAGCCGACATAACAGTAATAACACAAGGACACAAAAATAACAATAGTGGGTTTCTATGGGGGATACTAATAACAATATGGGGACAATAGGGGCACAATAATAACAATAAGGGATATAATGACAATATTAATGGGGGAATCACTAGTACTATAGGGGCCTAACATGCCCCTATCATTCCGAAAAGAATTGTCCTCAATGCTTGAGTGCTTTTGGATGCTTCTGTATAAAATTCTCATCCTCCCATGTAGAATATTCAGTAGATAAGTTCTTCCACTTAATGAGATACTCTGATATTGATTGATTTCGTAGCTATCGAGTTCTTGTTTCTGTTACTGCTTCTAGTTCCAATGTAATTTTTCCTTCGTCATCAAGTTCTGGAAATATTGTTTGAACTGCGAGCTTGTCACCTATAACCTTCTTTAAACATGAAACATGGAAAACTAGGTGGAATCGGAAAGCTACAGGAAGCTCCAATTTGTATGCCATAGTACCAATCTTTTGCAACACCTTGTATGGACCATAATAGTTTGGTCATAGTTTATTATCCTTCCTAGATTGCTTGAGGGACATTTTCTTATATGGTTGTAGCTGTAGGAATACCCAGTCGACTACATCAAAACTTCTTTCAATGCGATGTTGATCTACCTGTTGTTTCATTCTATTTTGCGCCAATGTGAGGTTATCCTTTGAGAGTTGGAGAACTTGTTGTTGATGCTCGATGTGATGTTCCACTACTTGAACCTTAGAATTTTCGCTTACATATGATGTGATGGATGGTGGATGATATTCATAAATTTCCATAAATGGAGTCATTTTTTATGTAGTATAGAAGGAAGTGTTATATCACCATTCAGCCAAAGGCAACCATTTTACCCATTATGTCTGTTTATCAGATGCAAAGCAACGAAGATATACTTCCAAACATTTGTTTACTATCTCAGTTTTCCCATCAGATTGAGGATGATAAGATGAGCTATGAGCTAACTGACAACTGAGACAAGAAAATAATTTTTTCCAAAAATTTCCAGCGAAAATGGGATCTCTATCGCTTACAATAATCTTTGGGTTTCCATGTAGCTTTTGAATTGTTTCCATAAATGCAATAGAAACTATACTAGCTTTAAATGGATGTGATAATGCACAATAGTGTGCATACTTGGTAAGTCTATCAACTACCAACATGATGACACACTTTCCCTTGGACTTTGGAAAACCTGTAATAAAATCCATTGAAACCTCCTCCCAACATTCACTTGGAATGGATAAAGGTTGTAATAGACCCGGGGTCTTAATTATTTTAACTTTTTTTTTTATGCAAACCAAACATTCTGCCACAAACTTTTGAATATCTGATTTAAGGCCATCCCAAAAAAATTCCTTCTTAACCCTGTAGTAGGTTTTTAAAATTCCTAAGTGCCCTCCTAAGGGAGAAGTGTGCAATTCCATAAGAATCTTTTATTTGAGTTATGAATTCTTGCATAGGTATAAGCCATATTTGTACCATAACGAATAATTTTTCCAGCTAAATGTATCAGACGTACTGGGATCTTGTCGTAACTTTTGAATGAGTGCCCACACTTCTTCATTCTTCCATTCCTCCCTTGCTTCATTTATCCAATCTGGTTAGATAGTAGAAATGACACACAACAATGCTTCCACATCCTCATCCTTTCTTCAGAGTGCATCTGCCACAACATTTTTCTTCCCTTTTTTGTAGATAATTTCAGAGACATACCCAACATCTTTGCGACCCATTTTTGTTGCTCTTCAGAGGATAATATTTGTTCTAAAAAGTATTTAAGACTATCATGATCTGTTTTTACCCTGATGTGTCTTCACATTAAGTAGGGTCACCATTTCTTAAGTGCATGTGTTATTGCCAACATTTCCTTCTCATAAATAGCTTTATGTAAATACTTTCCCTTGATTATACAACTATCAAGAGCAATGGGTCTTTCATCTTACATTAAAACAGCACCAATTCCATTTCCTAAAGCATCACATTCCACAATAAAGGTTTTTGTGAAGTCTGGTGTAGCTAAGACCGATGCTTGGAACATTTCCTCTTTAAGATGTTCGAAGGCCTTTGGTGCTTCTAGAGTCCATGAAAATGCATCTTTCTTCAATAATGTTGTTAGAGGTGCTGCTATTCGCCCATAATTCTTAACAAACTTGCGATAATACCCTAGTAACCCAAGAAATCCTCGCAGATGATTTATGGATGTGGATATTTTCCATTCGTGAATGGATTTATTTTTTCTAGGGTCTACCTTAACACCTTCATCAGATACAATATGACCCAGACATTCCACCTCTTGTACTCCAAAGAAATATTTGGAGCTTTTTGCATATAATTGTTTCTCCTCCAATAGTTTGAGCACCCTGTCAACATTTTCAACATGATCCTTCCAAGACTTGTTGTAGATTAGTATATCATCAAAAAATACTAACACAAATTTTCTAAGGAATGGTTTGAAAATGGAATTCATCAAACCTTGAAATGTAGAAGGTGCATTGGTAAGGCCAAAAGGCATGACCAAAAATTCATAATGACCATCATGAATTCTAAATGTTGTTTTCAAAATGTCTCGAATCTTCATTCTTATTTGATAATATCCTGAATGAAGATCCAACTTGGTGAAGTAAATTGATCCATGCAATTCATCCAATAATTCATCAATGACAGAAATGGGAAATTTATATTTAATAGTGAGTTTGTTGAGCTTGCTATAATTCGGACACATGCGCCATGATCTATCCTCCTTGTGCACCAATATTACTGGAGCAAAGAAAGAACTTTGACAAGGTTAAATTATACGAGCCTCTAGTATTTCTGCAACCATATGTTCAATTTCACCCTTTTGTGCATAGGGATATTTGTACGGCCTGATGTTTGGAGGAACACTTCTTGGAATCAAATGAATAGCATGATCATGATCACGAATAAGTCGAAGACCTTTGCAAGTCCCAAATAACTTGGAATTATTGTCCAATACTTTTTGGAGATCCGGAGAAATAGATGATTTCGATGAGGGAACCTCTAGTGAACATAATTGTGCAATTACACCTCATTGTCCCTTCTTTAGAAGCTTTTTCATATCATTAGACTTAATTATCTTTCCCGGTTTCCCTGCAACACCCCTTAATTCAACTCCCTTTTCTTCTGCATAAAATTTCATGAAAGGTTCTTGAAAATTAAAAGCTATAGTACCCAAGGATTGTAGCCATTGGACTCATAGTACAACATCAACACCACCCATTGGAATGGAAAGCATTGGGCTATTCAATACATATCCTCCCATGGATTGCTTGATATTATGGCACTTTCCAGAGAAATTTATAGTTCCACCACTTGAAACCATCACTTGACACAACGGTGCTGGATATAGGAAGAAATTCAATTCCTTTGTTATCTTACGATGAATAAAATTATGGGTACTTCCCAAATCAATCAACACTATTACCTTTTCCTTCTTGATATGTCTTTATATCTTGATAGTTTGAGGAGTGGTAATTCCAGCCAATGCATTACAAGATATGGTTGGATTCATTTCTTCTTTATCTAGGGTTTTTTTATGGAGTATATCCTCTTCTTTTGACATTTTTTGTTCCTTTTCTTCCTGCTGTTCACAATCTATGTAGAATAATTTCTTCTCAGCCCACTTATGACCTTTAGTCTATTTTCTATCACAACTGTAACAAAGACCTTTTTCTCTTTTTTCTTCCAATTGTTGAGGTGTCAACCTTGTAGGTTGTGGAAGGCTATGGGAAACAACACTTCCATCTTTATAGTTGTGAGTGGTAGGCTTCCTGGTTGCCATAATTTTTCTTTCCATTTTTCTTGCTAACCTGAATGCCTTCTCCAATGAATCAAGTTCCCAAAGCTGAACATCATGTTGGATATTATCCTTTAAAGTCCCTATGAACACATCAATCCTATGCTCCTCTGGAATATCTTTTACCCTTATGTTCAATTTTTGGACGTCCTCAATGTGCTCCATCATTGAACCCTTTTGTTTGAAATTTATCAATTGGCTAAAAAAACGTGTTGGTTTTTGTATTTTCATAATGTGCTATCATTTCTTCCGTAAAAATTGTGCAAGTGACAATTTGTTTACGAGAGCAAAGCCATCGATACCATAGAAACTGTTTTGGTTCCAAATATAAAGTTTCAATACGTAACTTTTGTGTGTTTTGCACATTATGGAGATCGAAAAATTGCTCCATCTGTAATATCCATGTTCCGGGATCCTTGTCATCAAACATCCTCATATCGATTTTTGGAACATGGTGGGTCATCAATCCAACATTAGATTCTATGAAATCATGATTAACATTTCTTTTTTTCTCATCATGAGTTTCCATTACCACCCTTTCACCATTAGTGACCATTTCCTGTAGCAACTTATTCAAATTTATCATCAATTCTTCCATCTTATCATCCATGCCATTCATCTTAGCATTCATGCCGTTCATCTTAGCTTCCACGCCATCCATATTAACTTGCATGCCATTCATATTATCTTCCACACCATTAATCTTGGCTTCATTTACCTTTAGTGAGAGTGAAATGTGTTGTACTTGGTGTTGTAATTTTGATATCTCATGTTGCATTTCTTCCTCTTCTTCACTAGTCATGCTAGACATATCAGGTTGCTTACTAGGTGTTTCCATTTTCTTCCTTCAGGGCGTTAATTAATGCTAATAATTCTTCACTATTCCCTTTGAATTCCTTTAACTAATTTTTCAAACCAATCTTATGCAAAGTTAAAAAAAAACTACACACCATTTTCTCAATTTATAAGATCTTTTTATTGAATTTATGGTATATCTGTAACAGCGGATATCTAATATCTGAAATCTCATCCTGTGATAGAACTTTGCGTCCTCTTTCTAACCCCACAAGTTTGATCCAGATTGAATTATCCAAGGAAGATTTATGCCAAATATCCCACGGTGACCTGATTATAGATTAGTTCAATAGAGTGAACTTGTACAATGTGCCACGTGTCACTGTTTTGACCTTGATACCTGAAACTAATACATAGAAAACTAAAGGCCGTCCTATTTCTGAAAATTTTGATGAAATTTCGATTTGATGCTCCAAACAAAATTATAACGAGTTTCCCCAAGTCACCTATTTGGAATGTAATTCAGGAGTCTAGGAAAGCACTAACTTCCTCACATCGTATCTCTACAAAAATAGCAAAAACAGCTCTAAAATTTAGACCTGAAGTTCAGAACAATTTTGGCTCAAATGGGTTTTTTTGTAGCTTCTGAAATGTCCTAGAACAAAAATTTATAGAAAAAATGCCACGATGACCTGTTTGGAGCAGCAAAACCCTAGAATCCAAAGCTTTGATACCAAATGTTAGGAAACCAACTCACAAAAAGATAGAAAACATAGATCAATGCCTTAGAATTCAGCCTCTTCGAGGGGGCGGCCTCCTTTGCATTACACAAATGAACAATTCTTCGATGATACAAATGACTAAACCTCCCTTCTATATATAGGAGTCTAAGGGGTCACAATATAATCAAGCCGACATAGCAGTAATAACATAAGGGGACAAAAATAACAATATGGGGACAATAGGGGCACAATAATAACAACAAGGGATACAATGACAATATTAATGGGTGAATCACTAGTATTATAGTGGCCTAACAACTAATTCATGAGCGACATCAGAAACATGACCTAACCTTCTTAATTCTTAGGCCATATGAGCTATCACACGTCTTCATCCAAGCCAACGTATAGATTGTTAAATTTCTAGGTAACACAAGCATTTACAATCTCAATGGTCTCTACATACGAGTTATCTTTGAAATGCAGTCTCATAATGGCTAGGTATCATGTCATTCTTACGTGTGTGACAGAACCCATCATTGATCGATTGTGTCTTCCTCCCATATATGCACCCTTGCAACCTCAAAATGGAACCATCACCTTTGTTTCACGCTTTTTCATGTGAATTGCAGGCAGTCATGTTGGTTTTCATATTTTTGTTCATGCATTCACTGGCTGGACCAGTCGTTGCAATTCAGTGGAATTCTCAAGCATAAAGAATATCAATTTCTCTACATTTGTTGCCTAACACTCTTTATTGCAATGAATTTTCATGGCTAGAATGGGGATCAAGTTGTCCTTCTTATCTGTTTTTGGTAATTTTCCTTTCCCATAAGCTCTCTTGTTTAATTTTGGTGCGAAGATTTCTCTAAAGGCTCTCCCTCTTAGGAACATCTTCACATTTGGTACTTTCCTTGTTTAAATTGGTTGGTAATTCACATATATGTTCAGGTTCGTCTCAATTGTCCAGGTTCCTAATTCTCAAGGTAATTCAAGAACAATTTGCAGTATTATTGTTTCACCTCAATCTTGATATGGGGCATGCTCTATGACGTATTGGGCCTGCTGGTGGTTAACCGTATCATGGGGTAGTGAAATAGAGGTTCATGGCTACTACGTTCACTGGTCGGTGGCTCTTGCATTCAATGGTTCATGGCATGTACAACCTCGGTTCAACATTGTGGATTGTTGCATGCACAACCTAAGTTCATGGTTCTCACATTATATGGCCTATGACATGCACAACACGGGTTTATGGCTCTTGTATTTAGTGGCATGTGGTATGCACATCCACAGATCTTGTATTCATTCTCCACTGCTTGTGATCCCTCGTTCCATGGTCGATATGGAAAATTATGGATACTTGACATGTACTACTTCAGGTAATCAACGACCTCATAGTTCTACTTAGTTTTCTTATGCCTGGTCTATCCCATCTTAGTTTTATGGTATTTTTTCACTCTAAATTGACTCCAAGCACGTCTCTCTCTAAAATTATGTATGGAATTTCTTTGACGGTTATTGTCCTAAAAAGATATGCTTACCTACCTATTTCCTATCTTCCATATTTTGTACTAGTTTTGTTTTGTTGGATGCCTTGATCAAAACTATTACAAAGTCCATATCCATAAATACCCTTATAGGGAGCACTACAAATGGGGCTTCCATACTTATCATGAGCACATGAACTCTCGATTATTTGAATCCTTCATGGCTATATTTTATGATTTTCTCTCTTTTTTAAAAAAAAATCAAGTACATCTAGTCTAGGCACGCTATCTAACTTGGAAGGGGTGAATTCACCCAATTGAAGTTGTTAAAGTTGAAAATGGCCTCTTGTAACGTTGGTTCCTGGAGTTCAGATGGAATTTTTTGAAATGATAGTGTCCATTTGGTTTATTTCTTGTGCCTTATCTTCTTTCATGTTTTCTTCCTCTTCATTCCAAAGTATTTATTCTTCTTCATCTTTCAATTTCTCTTCTTCCTCTTCTTTCTGTAGGTTTTAACCCCGTACAGAAATTTCCTGCATACGAATTCTAAATCACAAGAAAATAAAAAATGCGAGAGCATAACCCATAAAACACATATACACAGAGATTTCCCACTGGATCTCAAAACCGAGACTACCAGCTTGATTTTTCATTATATTCCTTTCAATGTACAATACATATTTATACATGCCGAAGCATCCAATACCATGGACCGAAAACCATCACGTCCAATACCATGGACCAACAAAAAACCATCGCATCCAATACCATGGACCGAAAACCATCGCATCCAAAAAACATGTGCGAAAATCATGCACAAAACCATAGGTGGGCCCGCCCAACCTAACATAGGGTCCAAAATCAAAATTTTCCGGGGCGCTGCCCCGAACCCCATAAAGTGGGGTTACGGGTACCCCTCAAACCCCCTGTTAAATATGTGGAAAGAATATAACACAACCCAACATTAACGTGTCCATCTTCATTCAATTTGTCCCTAAACACCCATTTCGTCCCAATGACATTTTTATCTTTTGGTCGTGGAACTGATTGCCAGGTGTTATTCTTCTCAATTTGATCCAATTCTTCATTCATATCTGCTACCCAATGTTAATTCTGGCTAGCTTCCTCAAAACTACTAGGCTCAAAGGTTGCTAGAAAAGCAATTTGAGCTTGTTGTGATGAACAAAGTTGTCAACCTTTTCTTGTTCCAATCCTTCATTTATGTCACCAATGATTTGATTTGACGGATGGTTCTTTTGAATCCATTCTTTTGTTCTCTTTGGAGGACCTTCTTGTTGTTTTTCATGTATATCTTGTTGATCATTATTTACTTCTTCCTAGTTGATAGTTGCTTCTTGTTCTAGAATTTTCTCTATACCTTTTTTAGCCTTTATCTCAAGTTTCAAATATTCTAGATCCTCATCATTATTCATTAGAACACTATCTTCGTCAAATGTAACATTTATGCTCTCCACTATCTGTTTTCGTCTTAGATTATAACATTTATAGGCCTTTCTTTTGCATGAGTAACCAACAAAGATACCTTCATCAACACGTGAATCAAACTTACCCAACTTTTGATCTTCTCTTTTGATATAACATTTGCTTCTGAAGATTCTGAAATATTTTACATTAGCCGATTTTCCTTTCCATAATTCATATGGGGTCTTATTGCAATTATTTCTGAGAAGAATTCTATTGATAATGAAGATTGTCGTATCAATTGCTTGAACCCAGAATTTTTCATCCAATTTTGAGTCCTTCAGCATTGTTCTACCCATTTCATGTATGGTTCTGTTCTTTCTTTCAACAACTCCATTTTGACGAGGTGTTCGCGCTGTTGAAAATTGTTTTTTTGTTCCATTTTTGTCACAGTATTGCTGAAATAATTTGGAAGTGAATTCTCCACCATTATCTGATCTTAGACACTTTATTTTTAAATCAGTTTCATTTTCGACCAACTCCTTGTAGATCTTAAAGCACTCAAATGCTTTAGATTTTTTCTTTAGGAAACTGGCGGTTGTCATCCTGGTATAGTCATCTATCATTAACACGAAACATAATTCTCCATATAAGCCTTTTGTTCCCACAAGACCACATAGATCAATATGTATCAATTCCAATGGATGTGATGCAAAGTGTTATTTTGTTTGAAATCCACATTTTGTCTACTTGTTGTGCCAATAGGACTCACATAGTGTGTTCGAAGGTTTTGAGATTTTCAACATTTCTCGTACTGCTTACTTTTTTCTTATCGTGACAATATTGTCAAAGTTTATGTGACCCATTCGTTTGTGCCATAACCAACTTTCATATTCTTTAGCTAGTAGACATGCTTTAGTTGCTTCATCCAGAACATATATGTCGTTTTGAGCTCGACTTCCTGTAGCCACAAGTTTACCATACCTTCCTTTCCTGATTTCACATTTTGTGGAGTTGAATAGCATTGTGTGTCCTTGATCACATATTTGTCCAACACTGAGAAAATTTTGATTCATGTTTTCAACCAATAGAACATTATTGGCTAGATCATATTTTCTTCCGAGACTGATGGTACCTAATCCTATAACATTTGAAGATCCATCATTTCCAAAGGACATGATTCCATCCTTCTTCTCTTTCAGAGATACAAATTTCTTTCTATCTCCAGTCATATGCGTTTAGCAACCACTATCAACATACCACACATCTTTGTTGTTTTGACCCTTGAGAGCGAGAGCACAAGTCTCAGTCTTCTTCTTCTTCCATGTTCATTCATTCTGTGGCTTCAAAGATTCTTTTGGAGGATTTTCAAGTTTGCAGTCTCTGGCTATGTGTCCAAAGTTTCGACATTTGTAATATTCAATATTACTTCTTAAATGTTCAAATCTATTGATGTTTCGTTGAGCCCTGGGAGATTCATATTTGACGTACCTCTTGGAATTTTATTGGTTCCTAGGGTACGTGCAACATTCTACAACTTTATGACCAAATTTTCCACATGAATAACAATAGCCATGAAAAATATGTTGGTACCTGGGGTGAATTGTCTGCCAACATTGTTCTTGTGAATCTTGTTCAATGAAGTCTACATGCCTGTCAGATCTCATAGGTTCATTGTATTTTGTTGTAGAAGGTCCTACTTCTTCTTCTTTGTAATCGAGGCTAGTTCTATCGTTGTAAGATCATTGATTGTTGATGAGTTCTTCTAACGCCCTTGAGTTGTTGGCATAGGTTTGGATAGTTTTTCCCTTGTTCACTTCCTTACATAGCGAAACTACTTCGGCTTCTAATGCTTCCCTTTCTCCATTGCTTTCTTCCAACTTCTTTTGAAGTGACTCTTCAATACATCTGTGTTCTTCAACTTCAATTTTGAGACCTTGAACTTGTTCTTCAAGAGTATTAAAACAGATCTTCTCAGCCTTGAGCTCTTTTATAAGCTTGATTGCCTCCTTAGAAGAATCTTTTATGGTCAACCCTTATTCTTCATTGTTTGATGCCTCTTGTTTATTGTGCTTGGCCATAAACAGTACTCTCTCATTGGCTTCTTCTTTACTATCACTGTCTTCATTGGATGATGAGCTATCTTCTTTAGAGAGAAAGTTCCTTTTGAATCCTTTCTTCTTGCCTTCCTTGTTGAATTTATTAAAGCCTTTCTTTCCTTTTGAGATTCCATCACTTCTGTTTGGACATTTTGCTGTGAAAAGCCCAACCTCACCACAACCGAAACATATCAATGGAAGTTTACCTTTGAATTTTCCCTTACCAATTTTTAGTTTTCTCATAAAGTAAGCATATTCTCCATCTTAAAAACCTCCTTCATTATTTTTCTTTTCTTCACACTTGCAGGTGCAGGTGCAGGTCTTTGCCTTTGAAGGTTGTTTGTCCTTATTGGTTTTCTTAGATGCAACGAACGTAGTTTCTAAATGTGAAGTACCCTCTTCTTCATCAAGTCTCATTTCATATGCTATGAGAACTCCATGTAATTCCTCTTTGCTGAGTTTGTCCAGATTTTCACTGCATTCTAAGACCAATACCTTTGGGTTGAATCTTCCTGGTAACATTCTAAGAATCTTTTGTATAATAGTCTTCTCGTCAACAAGCTCTCCCAATCCTTCCAGAGTATTGGTTATTTCATTAACGTGTTGGAAGTATGCAGCAATGTTGTCATCTTCTTTCATTATTAATTGCTCAAAGTTTTCTCTATAGATTTGAAGCTTTGCTTCTTTGACATTTGAGTCACATGCATATATATTCTCAAGCTTGTTCCATACATTTTTGGCAGATTTACAACCCAACACCTTATGATAAGAAGATTCAATAAGTCCACTGATAATAATATTCTTTTCTTTTGCATCATTTACCAAATTCTTATTACCTTGTTCATCTGTGGTTGGTGTAAAGCAATTTTGAAGAGTGTCCCATACTTCGTAACCTTGTGCCAAGAGATAGACCTCAATTCTTCCTTTCTAGAGTGCATAATTATTTTCAATGAATAGAGGTACACCATTCTTGGTATGCTCCATGATCTCCTTCCAGTTGTTAAACTGCTATTGAAGGAACCAAGCTCTGATACCAATTGTTAGAAAATACTGAGAGGGGGGGTGAATCAGTATTCCTTAGCAATTAGCGCTTTTAAATCTTTTCAGAGCATTAGTTAATCTTCAATTATCATTAATGTTTATGCAATAAAAAAAGTGAATAAAAGAACACATGAGGAACAAGAAATTTAGGTGGAAAACCCCCTCCGTGTCAAAAACCACCGAACGCGTTTCTAATAATTTTAATCTTCAACTCCAATTGAAAAGAAAGCTCCAACTTCCTAGAATATAGAAAAGCATTCTTCTCTAGCTCCCACTGGATGGACGCTCCAACGCCCGAGATTCTTTAGTAGTCAACTGAACGGATGCCTCAACACACAATGAGCTACAACTCACCCTAGCACCACCCTACCACCCTGAAGTTTTAACAGGCTTGAACTTGTTGGTGACTTCATGCACTAGCCTAGAACCACCCTACCACCCTATAGAAGAATAAAAGAAGAATGGACTCCTGTACAAGGGAAAATGGTCCACTTTACAATGATATAGAATGATGTAGAAGAAGAAGACACACTAGACCATAACACCAACTATGACACAACCACCTAATGATGATCCTAAACGTCCTGACACTACCTCCTCAACTCTTGGTAGATAGACACTTGTACAAATTTTACAATGACTCTGTACAATGATACTTTACAATTACTGTATGCATTGCTGCCCACTTGAAGACTTCATGTGGTGAACTTCTTGCTGCTATTCTGCACCTTGATTGCTGCTCTTGTCATGCTACCCTTTCTCACTCTTCAAAACATTAGATTATGCATTGAGTCTTCTCTTGATGAATATATAATACTTGCAAAAATTCTTCAAGGAAATACCCATGACATGATAATAGCAAAACTTACCTCATCCTGCAAAGAATATGTCAGTTCTAAACAAAAACTACAAATTAGAATACAAAGAACCTAATGCAATTAAGAGATGAACATGCATATACTTAAGATAATTACCTGGAGCTTACCTTTGCTACATCATTTTGCTGCACCTTACTCTTTGCTGCCCTAGAAAGCCTGGTCCTTTGCACCCCTTAACAACACTTGATCTAGTTTTTCTTTCCTTCTAGGAGCATGATATTTAATCTGATGTATCTTTGTGATTTTAGATCCCCAACATGTTATCTTCGGCCCTGTAGAAGCCCTCTTAGTCTTCTTTCCAATGCCATAGGTCTAACCCGATTTGGACTCTTCAAAACAAAGTTATGCCCAATATCTCACAATGACCTAATTATGGACTAGTTCAGTAGAGCGAACTTGTATGACATGCCACGTGTCACTGTTTCCTCCTTCAGCTCTGAAATTGATACACAGAAAACTAAAGTCCGTGCACTATCCTCCACCTTTTATAGAATTCCAATCCTCTTCTCAGAGAGAGTTATGAAAATTTTACCAAGGTCATTTTTTTGAGATGAAATTCAGCAGCCTGCAAAAACCCTAACTTCCATAGATCATATCTCTGAAAATATAGAGAACCAAGACCTGAAATCTAGTCACGACATTCATTGTGAAAATTCCACGCTCACTACATTTGGAGGATATATGAGATTTATTCTTATAGGGTTGAGAGGGGCTTCTATAGAGAATGTTGGAGGGATTTTAGGAGCTTAAAAATTATTACTTAATGACTATTCAATGACCAAAACCAATTATGAGTGCCATGCCACAACCCCATAGGGTTTTAGACCACTAACTGAGCTTACTAAATTCAAACATGAATATCTCTCAAACCGTGAAGAATTACTTGGTGTGCCATATATCAACAGAAACATCTCGACAAGTAGAATCTATCTAGAAGATCCTTGACACAAAATCGAGTAAGTTGTCAAATCAAAATTCCCTTGCAAGATCAGGGTAACCCTTGTTGCTGCTTGGGTTGACATCAATGACAACCTCAGATCATATTTAGATCAATAGCAGGTACTAGCAGGGGCATGGGGAGCTCGGCTAAAAATAAATAGAAGGATGCAGCAAAATAGGCAGCACAAAAGTTGGTTCCGCAGAGGAAAAAAGAAGTTGAAGACAAGGCTCGAATGGAAAAGGAGCATGTTACAAAGTAGCAAGCTGAACAAGAACAACGTGACTCTGAGCGAAGTGGAAAATCTCCTTCATTGGGAACCGAGGAAGAAGAGCAGTCTGAAGAGGGTGGTGGAGGAGATGAGGGGCATAGTACCCTATTCTGGCTAAGGAAGCATGGATAGCAGGATCAGGAGGGTCCCCGCAAGAAGAAGAAGTCACACAAAACTCAGGTTGATTCCACGACCTTGACGGAGGGCGATCTTGATGAGATCGGAGGCAAAGTCTGAGATGCCACTATTGAGCTGTTGCAACAGTTTGAGCAATAATACATGCAGATGTCGGGGAGCGTCCAAAAGGATCTGCACAAGCTAGAGGTCCAAACTAGAAGGATACAGGTGGGTACAGGTCAGGTGAGCATTGCACAAATGAGTTTGGCACCAGGGACAAGTCAGGTTGCAAAGTTAGTAAGGTGATTGGACCTTTGAACAGTTTCTCTACCGGAAGGGTCCCTGCACGTAGAATCGGCCGATCACAAGATCATCGTAAGTACCCTTGAAAACATTGAACTAAGCATTGCAACATTCCCCAATGAAGTTCTTCATGCACTGTAAGTGGGGGTAGCGGAGGAATTAAGAGCTCAGTAGTAGTGCACTCTCAATTTGATCAGTGAATACCAGGTAAAAATGAACAAATGTTCGCCAAGAAAACACAGGCATTGAAGGAAAAAGAAAAATTATAGGTACAGAGTTCCATGCTGGCGGCCACAATTGTAGAGGGGTGTAGAATAGTGCCAGAAATTCAAATTCCAGAGGATGGTAGATGAAAGCCAAGATACGAAAATTAGCTACAGGAGTGCGCGATGCAAAGGTGGAAGTTGGGCGAGTTCAATTCAAACTCATGATCAAAATCTCATATTTGCAGCTCAAACTCCAGCCTTCAACTCCACCTGAGGTCAGGGAACAACGCAGAGCCACTATCAAAGAAGGAATGACCACGTTGGATGTCGTAGTCGTTGATTGCTTGGCCTTATTCGAGAATGTGATGGAATTGGTCACGACTCCGTAGGGGGAACCAAACTCGCAGATGTTCAATACAGAGGTGTTGGGCAGTGGATCCCCCCATAGAAAATTTTTGGGGCTTAATGCCGAATTTTGGTCAATATAATGTAAATACCATGCAAGACAAAACCAGGAGAGTAAGGACACCAATTCTCTCCATATACCATAATCTAAAAAGGACAACATAATAATAGAATAAACACTAAAATCCAGTTTAAACACTAAAATGTTAAAAACTGGAATAGAATAAAATGTTCTTAAATCTTTCTATTATTTAAAAATTTATATATAATAATTGAAGGGTGAGAATTTCTAATCGACTAGAATCCCAACTAGATAACAGAGGTTCATTCATTTAGATTGTCACTAAAACCCAAGATTATTACCAGAATTACCTCCAATCACTCAGAAAAAATTTAAACCAAAGTTAATCTCATCCAAAAGATAAATTACCATCTTCTTACTCAAACAAATATTTAGGATTCGTCTGATCGTTAATAGTAATCTTAGCCTTTAGGCCTTCATGCTCAAGTTGGCGCTCCGAATAAAAATTGAAGGCGTGTTCTTACTCCGACTTTAGGCTCTAAACTTTACGATTTTTCATCATAATATTTGAGGTTACACTTATTGTATATTTTGAATACGAAATTAGAATTATTAATCACTTTTTATTTAATGTTATAACTTCTTAATAATAATTAATTATTTGGTCTTTTGGTGAAGACAAGAGAAACAGGGTGGAGCAGCCATGTTTAAGAGAGGTCATGGAGGTAGCGCAGGGAACAAGTTCAGGATGTCACTAGGTCTGCTAGTGGAAACCACGGTGAACTGTGCAGATAACACAGGAGCCAAGAACTTGTACATAATTTTTGTGAAGGGAATCAAGGGTCATCTCAACAGACTTCCTGCTGCCTATGTGGGGGATATGGTCATGACCACTGTCAAGAAGGGAAAGCCTGACCTGAGAAAGAAGGTTATGCCTGTTGTCATTGTTCGCCAGCGGAAGCCCTGGCGTCAAAAGGATGGCGTTTATATGTATTTTGAAGATAATGCGGGCGTCATAGTAAATCCAAAGGGAGAAATGAAATGTTCTACTATCATAGGGCCCATTGGGAAAGAGTGTGTTGATTTGTGGCCTAGAATTGCCAGTGCAGCAAACCCTATTGTGTAATTAGTGAGATTGTGCAATATGCTTAATAGTTGGTTTGGTAACATCTTTTAGGGGATTTTGATAAATCTAGAAATTTTAAAGCTGCTCAATTTATGTTGCAGTGGGATGTAACATGTATGTGAAATTTTTGGTTGTGTTTTGAGTTAAAAAAAATAATATTTAATTATTTGTGAACTACGATTCTTGGAGGGGCAAAAGGTGATCTAATGACCTCTTTACCAAAAAGAAAAATCTATAAAATGAACAATGGCCATTGCTAATTGAAGGAAAAAACGCACGTCCTTTACTATGAACAAGACCAGTGATTCTTTAAAGCTTGTAAATCCTAAAAATATGCATCATTTTAAGGCTTAAATGAACTAACATAGCCATGGAAATCACTGTTGCAGTGCGTATTACAGCAAAAGGGTGTTTAAACTTTGTGTAATCAGAGGCTTTGCAAGATGTGTATTCGAACGACGTTTTTTCATGCCCTATTCAGTTTAATCATAACCCTTGCCCTTGAAAAGAACTATGGTGAACCTGCACTGGATAACAATGAAGAAGAAATAGTATACAAACTCCTGGAAGCCATTAATCCATAAATAAACTGGAAATCCTCTTATCCAGATAATCTATATATGGGTGGGCCTCATGGAATCATTTGCGACATTGACAAACACGACAAGGAATGGCACATTGTAGAAATTAATCTTGGCTGGGTTTCAAAGTACTCCAATAATCCCATTTGTGGCAGGAATGCTTCCTTTAGCCCTTCGATTTTAAAGTTCCCTCTCCTGAGGAAGCTTTTCTTCCACAAATGCTTCACCTCTGATGCCCAAATCACTGTTATTCCTCTATATATATGGACTTTAGGAAGCCATTCTTCAAGAGCTCATTTTCCAAGATAATCCTTCTCTATATGGAATCCTGAGCACTGATATTGGCAATCTGGTAAGACTGAAGAGACTCATTTTAACAGGGACAAATGTTGGAGGAGCTCTTCCTGCCGAGATTGGGCATTTGGAAGGACTTCAACAGCTTGTTCTGAGTGGGAATTTGTTCAATGGTTTGATTGCTAGTGATGTGGGTGAGCTCCAGGACTTGGTTATATTGGATTTGAGCAGAAACAGGCTTGATGGGCAGGTTCCTAGAGAGCTTGGAAAACTTCAGAAGTTGTCGAAACTCAATGTGAGCTTGAATAAATTAAGTGGCATTATCCTAGATTGTTTGGGGTAGTTAGGAGGTTTGCTGTGATTGATGTAAGTTATAATAATTTTTTTGTGGGAATTCCATTGTTTCTGAGAAGAATGTTAGGTTTGAGAGATATTCATCTCAGTGGCAATCCATTGGGTGGATTGATACTTGATTTCTAGGACAAATTAAGTGGGTTGGAAAGTATTGGGCTGTCTAATGCAAACCTCGCTGGGAGGATTCCTGAAACCATGGGTACGTTAAAGAATCTTACTTATTTGGCTCTGGATAGCAATTTAAACCTTGCTGGGAGGATTCCTGAAGAACCATCCACATCAACCCGTGGAGGGATCAACAAAGTTTTTTACAATTCAGGCTATAGAGCAAAGAAAACCTTTAATATCCAAAGATTTAAGCTTAAAGTGAAGTGCAATACCTGCCATAAGCAATAATCCATTGAAGAAAACCAAGAAAAATAGATTCGTGAATCAAAATTTTGGCTGAAAATTGCAAGAATAACTTCAAAGAATAGTTAGCCAAAACTATTTGCAATTTGGGAAATCTAAAAGTCAGACTCGCAATCTGGGAAATCTGAAAGCCGGACTTGTAAATATCTTGTGCGGTGCAATGTGACGCATTCAAATCTGACAATGAGAATAAGTACCCTCATCAAATGCCATTAATACCGCATAGAGCAAGCTGCAGTGGAGGCGGGCAGATGTCATTTCATACCACGTAGAGGGGCAGAAACATCGATCAAGTGGGTTGCCAGACTTTTCTAGGAGTAGCATGCCATAGCATGCATGCGTGCATGATGAGTATTGTGAGGGAAGGTGACGGTGGCTATAGTAGAGTGACGTAAGGATGAAGGATCAGTACTGTAAAGAAGGGCATTAATGGATCAATAGATTTGGAAATAGGCTTTTCTGAATAAGTCAATCTGCCGGTTTATTAATATTCTACAAATCTACACCACGTCTATCGTCAAAGACTTCGTTGGCATTTTGAAATTTTCAACCTGCTCACTCACTACTAGCCTTTTCTTAATGTTTTAAACTATACTATGGGGTTTTGTATTTTGGAACTTCGCCAATGCCTCCTTTTTTTGTCGTCCTTGCAAAACTCAAATGTTAAAATTCACTGAACCAGAGTTTTAAAAATTAAATGTTGTCAAACAATAATAGATCTACTTTAATTTTTACTGACAAACGGCCATCTTGCTGGTACACAAGAACGAGAGCTTTGAATTAAATGTCCCCAAACAATAATCCATAGATTTAATTTATATTTGTTAATGTTTTGAAGGTTCCTAAACAAAAATCGATAGATCTACTTTATATTTGTTAATGTTTCGAAGGTTCCCAAACAATAATCGATCATACGATCATACTATGTTTGTGAATAAGTGGGAATTCCACTTATTCACAAACATACGATCATACAATGTATCTTATCTGATTCATAAACTATACAAGTCTAATTATTACTATGTTATATTAATATTGCAAAATATACAAGGTGGGGTGCTTGAGGTAGGATGCCAAGCATGCATTTACTACTCTCTCCCCTTATAAGCTATTGTATAAATCACATTTCAATATTTGTAACACTATATACGGTTATTGTGGCTTAACTACCTAACCGTTCACCAGATCTTCAAATGTTACATTGGTCAAATATTTGCTAATGACATGCATTAAAGTCAATTGCACATTACATATCTTTAATTTATACATAAACATTGCATAATCCATTAGTTTGCTTCTCCAACATTCTTTTAGGCTGCAACCAGATTATAAAAAATATAAGAATACTTCAACAACCTTGTTTATTTAAGTCAAACAATGTGGATAGATTTGTTTTTAGTGCCCGTAACATGAGCTATGGAAAATACTTTATCGGAAACATCAAGCTAGGTGATAAGTTGTTGGCCATTAACAATGTTCATTTGTGTCCCTTTGGGCATTGATTTAATATGTTGTGCCAAAAGACATCATCTCAAATGACAAGCCAAAGAGCTAAATATAACTCAGAAGGACACCTATCCAGTCTAGGAGATTTACCCTTAGCCATGTATGGATATTTACCCTTTATCATGCTTCAATAATATATAGAAGAATGACCTCTAGGCTCTCCTACATCCAAGGCTCTCCAACATCCAATGCTCCCAAACATCCAAGGCTCAACTTCAATTAGTGAATTGTAGACTGTGTTTCTAGTGAACTATGATGCCATACGGTCTCTAACTTCCAAGCAACGATGGTCTCCAACGACTCCAAACAAGCTAGCAACAACTCTAGTCTCCAGGTAGTAACTCCTCCAAGCAGTGACTGCAATGATGGTAGTAGCGTGTCCTCTAGGCTCCAATAGTGAAATGAATGAATAGAAGAGGGAAGTGACATCAATAGGTTAAAAACCGAAATGTTAACAGTTAAAATGTGAAAATTTACCCAAGAAAAACAAGTTAAAACCAAAATATGTTCTTGACATGGCTTTTTTAGAGTGGAAAACATTTTAATTTCCTAAAGAGTCTTGGAAATTGGATTCGGCGTTTCCAAAAATACTAAAACAGTTTAAAAACATTTCATGGACATTTAAAGTCCATTTTTACTGAAACCCGTTTCCAAAATGATAAACGATGTTTTTGGTGTTTGTGATAGGTGTTTGTGATAACTTAGATATATGGATAATGTAGCAACTAAGATGGAATATGTGGGATGTGATCAAATTGGCAATCATGTCTTCCTTATGGAGATGATGTTGCAAAGCAACTTTTCATAGGGAAAGTTAATTAGTTCAAGCTGGATATGAAAATATTAATGTACTTGTATAGATTGATTTGTTATGAAAAACATGATGCTTTGAATAAAGAACTAAGGGTATCACATATAACAAATTAAGTAGATAATTGAATTCCATCAGGGCCCTCATTCAAGACCTTGCTTAACAACTTCCTCTACTTATCATCAACAAATGAAGCTTAATTTACAATGAGTAAGTATTTTTCTATGTCATATTATACGTCCCAGGGCCTGCCACTTCATCAAGTTAGGTTATACTAATCTTGCCCATGGATATGGCACTCTACTGTGTCTTCTAGTTGTGAATAGAGACAAACATAACATTGAAAGAGATATTCTATCTCCTCCCCAACTATTTATATTAGGGATCAAGAAAACCAATATGCAAGAAAAACTTAATTAATATATTTAGTATCAAGTAATTCCATTCCTCAAGAGGTCAAAATATTGTTTTTTTTTCTTTATTTTAAATTTTGTATTCCACAATGTATGTGTAAACATCAAATCAGCAAAAGATTTCTTACCCTTGCTTTGCTTCAATGTCTTTGTTGAAGTCAATATTGGGCTCACAATCCAGCACTAAGGCTAGAATCCAAAGTTGACATGTCATTCAGTGAATGTCATCGTGAAAATGTGCAACCAACTTATGACATTGTAAAATTGCATCTTGTTAATTTCCTATCAACTTGTTTCTGTGTTATCTATGGACGATAAACAATAAGAATGCGTCACATTCCCTTCACATTAGTTGGTTCTAGAACCAAGCTCGGAAAAGTTTTTTTTTATTTATTCTCATGGAAAAACATTCCAGTATTTCTCACATAGGTGAAGAATGCACATACGATGGCCTGAACCACATGTGCCTACATTATCAAGGGTTGATAAACAATACAAAGGTTTCACAGCCTATCCATATGACTAGGTGTTAGAACTGCGTTATGCAAAGCTCTCTTGCTATGTTTCAATGGAGAATATTATTTCCCATAAAGTTGAAGTAAGAATCCACACATGATGGCTTGCACTAGATTTTTATAAGCATAGATGACCTGAGGAGACTATGCTCTTAGTTTGTTTTTTTCATTATTCATTTCTTTCTTCTTTGAAAACACTTCCTTTAACCATCAATATCAAAGTAATGTACATATTGGGCCATTTTGACCCAAAAAAGGTGGGTTGTGACCACAAGTGAAATTATATTATGCTAAATACACCCTTATAATTGTTATAACTAGCAAAGATGATATGATCAAGGTGGATATTGGTGGCTACCCGACAATTCCACTTGGACTCCCACCATTTCTTCTTTAAGTTTTTTAGTTTCCTTAATTGTAGCACAATTTATTGTTTTTAGCAGTTTTTCGGGTCCTAAAATTTCGAAGCCGTTTTGAGGCCCTAAATGATGTTTTTTTGGAAATCTAACGCTAGTGATTTATTTTTGAAAATCATCTTTTCTATCGTATACCTCAGATATATCTTTCCAATGGGTTATCATGTGCCTCAAATGGAGATAATATGACCAAGTTGTGACCCTGGGAAGTTGGCTGTCCAACTCACCCCAATGGAGCCCATAAACTCTTGGTGTTACATCTCCTCAAGTTAGGGTTTTGGTTGTTTAGGGTTTGCTCTTATTTTTCAATAATCAAAAGGCCCTTTAGCCTCATTGTAAGGAAGTTCAGAGGCATGTAGCCCCCACATCTCTTCTCAGAGATAAGCTACCATCGCCCGAGCTAGTTTATTTCCATTTATGTTTGTAAGCATATTTCAGTATTCTCCATTAATGGAATGAAGTACTATTTCTGTTGTATATCTGCATTTGTGTTTATTTCTGTACTTTATTGCATTCCTGTTTAAATCTGGACCAGTTGTATCAGAGCGGTTTGCTCTTTCTCTGTTTTTCCTTGCATGTCCCCGACGAGGTCAGGATATAAAGACTTAGGTATTGAACCAGTTGAACCTTTGCAAGACCAGCCTCGCAAATCCCGACGGCCTCCCATAGTAGATGAAAAGAAAGATGAGGTGGGCATACCCATGCTCAAAGAAAGTAAAGCATGTCTGCATATCAAGTACAAGCGGATCCATTACGTATACAAGTATAAAGAACTGAAAGTACATAATGGATCATCTGATCATGAATGAACAAGTACATGTCTGAATATCACATATAAGAAGATGATCAATGAAGCTAAAATATGAAGCTGATCACTGATGTCAAAAACTAATCCCAATAGTACCAAATGAACATGATGGAAAAAGATGATACTACATCGCAACTTAGATGCCAGCATATAAGATGTCGCTGTGAAGGACTGCAACATATAATGTGGAAGGTGCCGACTAGCTTTTACAAGAGAAACTGACAAGTGAACCAAAGAATGTCGATGCAACCCGAGGTCTTCATCAACCGACATGGTACATCTCTACACAATGGGAATAAATGATCTGAAGTTGACCATGTGAGAAATCGTTTGATTACCAGCCATTGATGTATACCATTAACAAATGTGAGACTACTCATCGATAATGATAATGAGAGTCAAGGTACCCAGTACAATCTAACAAGTGCAAATGAATGAGTTGAATTCAAACACCTGGAAGAATCTATCAATCAGGGGACAATGATGGTTTCACACTGTCGATAATGAAGGAATCTTCCATTGATGACTGCAAACCCCAAGGTACTGCGAGATGGACTCTAAATCTTTGTCCTAGAGCAGTGAGTCGTAGTTGCTAGCAAACGATCCGCTAGAAGGAAGGCATTTAGGCATCCTTCATCAATCTAGCGCGACTGTAACCCGTAGGCCAATAATGTGGAAGGAATCAAATGAAAAAGATGTAGTAACCCAAACAAAGCACGTTTCCGACGTACACAAGATGTAGCTAGCGCACGATAGAAACCCTCTGAACCAATCAATAATGAAAGTTGACACAGAGGTGAGGAATCCACCAATAGGGTCAAACGGAAACCAAGGCACTACACGAATCCCAATGTGTGATAATGAAAGTTGATGTTGAACACAAGGGAAACCACTCAGTCAAGGACCCATGATACAGATCGATGCTGAGCACAAGGTGACCTATCAATAATGAAAATAGGGCCATGGTACGGCTCTAGGCTTGCCCTCAGAGCAATATGTTGTCGTTGATAAGGACAAGACCCGCCAGCAAGAAGTCAATGGAGACCTTCTCAAATCGGCACGAGCAAAGGACCAATATAACTGATGTGATGACAAACATGACACTAACAACCAGGGATGGCCGACCGAAAAATAGGTCAAGTGACACCACAGAGAGGCCAACTCTGTAGAAGTTCGTCATGCAGGAAGCATGAGTGAACTCTCCATATGATTGGAAGAGATAACCAATCGGAGGAGAATTGACTCAATAACAAGGTTAAGGCATACCTAAGTCAAACTAAATCCTACCCAAAATGGAGGAGATATTTTCTTTTGAGTGCTTTGTTCAAGGGTGACACAACTGACTCTAGCTGCCGACAATATATGGAAATGTTGTCCCATTCCCACTCTTTTTGGAATATATAATTTTTTTGTCTTTTTCTTTAAGCTGGAAAAAGAATAAAAGAATGCTATAGTACAATGGAAAGAACGAGTGTCAGTGAAACAGATGATCTAGTTCCTGGGATGGGAACAATCCTATGCTCAATGCAGGGAGGCGAAACTGGTCAATGACACTCAAAGAGTTGTTCCTTCCACAGATCAAAGGGTGTGTCAAGTTGCAGAAGCTAAGTGATTATAGGTTTGAGTTTGCAGAAAAAATGGTCAAATAAGTGGCTTAAACACAAGTCCAAGTGAAGCCAACTCAAGGCCAAAAGGTGCAAATAGTCAAAATGCAATGCAGCAGTACAACTCAACACAAAGGAGCCTCGAAGGTATAAGGCCAAAACTAAGGGAAGAAGCAAATAGAATGAGTCTTCAACGCACAAGTCATGGCAGGACTAAAGAGGACTCCCGAGCCTACTCAATATAACAGCATGGGAAACAAATGTCAGTGAGGTGCTAACTACGATGCCCATGTAAAGGATGGCTCTACCATGGCATCATGATTTAAAAATTGGCGAGCGAACATGGTTTGGTAACCAAGACACGATGGGGTCGACCCTATGGCAAGTGTATCGAAAAATGGAGGGTAGTATGTAAGATGCAACGGAAAAAATGGTTTCCCTAACCTATATGCCAGTGAGTAAATGATACTTGTCATGATGGGTCAGTGGTCATGGAACCAAAAAATATCACGAAGAAGTGTCCAAAATACCTTGAAAAAACAACCTATTCCTGACAATCTAAGCTCACAAGTTAAAAGATTCATGAGACGAAAAAAATCAGGTTTTGAAAAATTTGACAATTTCAAAGCTATAAAATGACCTCTTAACTCACCATCTCTGTCATTTGTGTTGAGAGCAAAAGCTGTGGAGAAAACAGAGCAAACTTGTCCTTGGAGAATTGGAGCATTCAAATAGGATCAAAATCATCCGGTAACCCTCAATTCAAGCTTGCATTACTTTGTGATTGTTTTTAGAAATTTTTATTAAGGTTTGACCGTAGGAATTTATATTAAATATTTCAACTCAGCTTACACGCAGGTTGGATGTTATCAACCCACGTATACGATGGCCCTACACGTGACTGCATGTAAAAGGAACCTGCATATACGTGGTTTGAAATTTAAATACAAAAATATAACAGTTGAAACTCAATTTTTTTCAGGATGACAATCACATGGAGAGAGAGGGAGCGTACCACAATTGATAATGAAGTTATGAATGACCAACAAGCATTAGATGCATTGAGGGGATGTGGCTTGTTGAAATTTTTCAAAATGACTAACATGAAAGCCAACACCTGTCTGCTTGAAATGCTAATCCACTATTGGAGTGTCGAGGATGATGCATTTATGATTGATCAAATGCCTTTGCAGATAGAGGTGGAGGATATTTAGTTTATCACTGGTCTCTCTCGAAGAGGAGAAGTTGTGCATTCGACGGGATGAACCCGAGGTAGTCTTTCAGTAGAAGACTACGTACACATATACTGTCTTGGGCATCCGGAAAAAATTGGAATTCATATTCCACTAATACATTTGGAGAGCTTATCCCTGAGGATTCTACTGTTTACCATAGTGAGGATAAACGGATCAACTTCACTGCATCAAGCCTCACAAGTGTCCATGAGCTTGGCAGTGGAGTGCCTCACCACTGTTTTTGACTGGTGTACACCTCTTCTTACCAATGTGAAGAGCTAGTTGTCCTCTATTCAGAAAGGGCAGACCACAAATTTTGAATATGGGACGATTTTATGCTCCTTCTTCTTCAAGAAGGTTCCTGGGCTGTGTCCCAGAGTATCAGTCTCTATCAGTAGCCCCTGAGATCCTCAGATGGGTAGGTGGGCCAACTTGATGAAACGCCTTGCAGGCGGGGATGTGCTGAGGACTTCTTTTGATGATGAGTTCTTTGCCTGGTGGGAACAACAAATCATCGCAGTTGATGACTACCCCTACGCTAGTATGAATTTCTGAGCAGATCCAGACTTGGTGCTGCCACCAAACGCAGTGTGGGGAGACATAGGTAACAATTTTTTAATTTTTTTATCGATTTTTAAGATTTCTTTTTTTTTATGTTTTTTTAAATATGAAAATGAACTTAGAAATATTTTGGATGGGATTAAAATACTGACATAATGATCATGTTCCAGATCTGGGTCCAGTAAGACCAAATGGATTCCCGCGGCATAGGCATCGTGGAAGAGCTGCTGAAGAGGAAACTGTTGAGACAGAGAGGGTCTTGTATGCAGTCCAAAGAAAATTAGTGAGATTGACTCGCCAGGTACCGATGGTAGCCATAGAAGACCTACCTGAGGAGATGCAGCACCGCGTGGTAGGACTACCATGGGATTTGGTCCACATACTTCGGCGTGTGGCCAGTGCAGTAGTTACCTTTTTAGCTGCTCATCCTGAGCCGAGTCGATAGATACTCTGGACATGATTATGAACATTTAGTCCTGATTTTGTATGTTATTTTTGAACACTTTATGTACACATGGGTAGTTTTATGATATATATATATATATATATAGTTCCAATTTTTTATGTTTGTTTTTAACTTGATGAATGATTGGTGCTGCCACCAAACGCAGCGTGGGGAGACATAGGTAACAATTTTTTAATTTTTTTTATCGATTTTTAAGATTTCTTTTTTTATGTTTTTTTAAATATGAAAATGAACTTAGAAATATTTTGGATGGGATTAAAATACTGACATAATGATCATGTTCCAGATCTGGGTACAGTAAGACCAAATGGATTCCCGCGACATAGGCATCGTGGAAGAGCTGTTGAAGAGGAAACTGTTGAGACAGAGAGGGTCTTGTATGCAGTCCAAAGAAACTTAGTGAGATTGACTCGCCAGGTACCGATGGTAGCCATAGAAGACCTACCTGAGGAGATGCAGCACCGCGTGGTAGGACTACCATGGGATTGGGTCCACATACTTCGGCGTGTGGCTAGTGAAGTAGTTACCTTTTTAGCTGCTCATCCTGAGTCGGGTCGATAGATACTCTAGACATGATTATGAACATTTAGTCTTGATTTTGTATGTTATTTTTGAACACTTTATGTACACATGGGTAGTTTTATGATATCTATATATATATATATATAGTTCCAAATTTTTTATGTTTGTTTTTAACTTGATGAATGATTGATATCACAACATGCCCCACAAAATATGTACAAAATATAATACATACAAAAAGTAATTGCTCGGCCGAAACCTAAGCAAAATGCTTCTTAAGGTAGAGCCCATCTGGGGGCTTCGCCAACTTGTTCCTAGAGATTTTTATAGGTACAGGTCTTGAGCCAATCAATATATGACCTTTGATAGATAAATGTGTTGGCGCCAAAGGGTTTGACACTGCACAAACATCACTATTAAGCAGATTGGAGAACTTGGGTTCGACTTCCTGGAAAGGAGGAAGAAAGTATGAACGATGATGTAAATCTTCTGAAGTTCGATCTACAGCTACCACTACTTCTAAGATTGCTTCCTTCAATGGAAAATTTGTATCTACGCAATCCAGAGTAGAAGTGGAGTCAAGGTTCCAAGTTGGAGCCACATCACCATCTAACTCCTCCATAGAAAAAGGAGTCGGATGGTTGTCTGCAGAGTCAACGATAGATTGATAGCTAAGTTCATCTACAGACATAGGAAGTACCATTTCATCAACCCTCTTATTCTCAACCTAAGACCAATGAGGGAACAGTGACGCTATTCCGATTAAAATAAATTTTATGACGCTTTGACACAACTTTCTTTTTCAATTTTTAAGAGTCGAGAAAAAGCTAAAGATGACTCTAGTCACCATCGATTTTTAATGAGCCTGAAGTGACAAGTGCTCAGATGGACCTTCTCTTTTAAGGACTCTTAAAAGGAATGAAAGTGACTACTCTGGAAATCTAGACAGAGGGATTACCAAACCAAATACAAAACTGTAGAATACTTTTTAAGGTACGGTAGTCAATCTTCTCGAATGTTGTGTTCAGTGCATTGTGATCAATAGAGCTGTAGACACGACTTCCTAAGGATAAAGGATATAGCCTATTGTGGTCTCCCAATATATACTCGACGGTACATGGGAGCACAAGTCCATACTGGCACTTTTAGTATCAAAGAGGAGGAATCACCCAACCTACGATGATAACGATAGTTACTAGGCTTTACGACGCTGGAATATGTCTCTAGCCTAGACTTCTAGATGTTGTGCGTTAGGTTCCAAAGCATTTTTATGTTCATTGAAATTTATTTTACAGTTGATCTTTCATAAGAAGTTTGCTTTTAAGGTTCACCGCGTGATGTAGATATACAATTCCTAAATGTGCAATCTAAGATGATAAACAGTCATTTACTTTCTTTTTGCAATGAAAATCCTAGCTACTAAGGAAAGAGAAGTAAAATTCTTTCAACATAGAGCAGAGAGCACACACTAAGATGCATTGTCCTAAATCAAATTCCGCACGTAGTCTAGATGCAAATGCACATGCACGTATTTGTTTTCCTCTTTCTTAATGTGTGAATGACAAAAATAATGCTAAGTACAGATATGAACTATTTTTCTTTCAAAGAGATAGTACTAACAATTTTGTTTTCAAAAAAAGAAAGGAAGACTAAGACAACGCTTTATGATTTCGAATTGAAAACTACTTTCGACACTTGAAATACTATTAATTCAAATCAAATACAATGGAAAAAGTGTAATCGACTATCAAAAAGAGGAGGACTCTTTTCTTTGACTGAAAACAACACTTGCGACACTTTCAAATCAAAGGACGATAGTTTGATTAAGCTATTGTTTGCAAAGGAGAACTATAAATGACGAAAAAGACATAAAAAAATTCACAATTCTTTAAACAATGGAGGCTAAATAATGCAAAGGAAGGGAGTTTCAACAGTGATATACTGATCGTAGACAATAAAACTACTGAATAAAGCTGAAGACAATGAAGAAAAAACCAAAATCTTGAGGCATAAATAGTCACATCTAATCATCGCACCTATAACACAGGGAAACAGGGATGCATCTCACCTACAGCACATGGGCGGTGCGATGCATCTAGACTGCTATTGAGAGATAGTGCGATGGTCCAAGGACGAGACTGAGCTTGGTTTTTGCTCACAGTTTGCAACCTAGTTCAGGGATTTAGGCTAAGCTAATGATAGGCAGTAAACACAAATCATAGGGGCTGATCTAATGAGGTTACTTGAGCTACCATCAGGGCACTTAGGATGTTTGCAAGTTAGATGTTCAGTTCATAAACTAACCCAGAGATTGACTGAAGCAGCTTTGATCTACTTTGCAGTCGCATAGAAAAAGTAGTTCGAAGCCTAGCTAGCTTAACTTTAGGCTCTGTCTATAGTTTATAAAGCAAAAAAATAGAAACAAGCAAACAAGCTATTCGCTCCCCAGCGGAGTCGCCATTTTGTTATTGGGAAAACTAGTGTCCATTCAGAGCTGCTAGTCCCACCAAGATGGGTAGCTATCTTAGAAACAAACAAACTAAAGTCACTTGTGCTTTCCTTTATGAGAGATAGATGAGAGAGAAGCAGAGAGTACCAACCTCAGTGTTTCGCTTGGATCCTTGCTTGTTTCCTCTCCCCTTTGACAAAGCTTTGCCACTCTTTCCTCACTTGTCCCGCTTGACAGAATACCTGTCGAGTCAAAGCAGCATAATGCCATCAAAGCATAGAGATCTATAACCATAAACAATATAGGATCAAATGTATATCAACCATACAAATGCATATATCAATACAAGATTCAGAAATATACAAGAATTTGGAGGAAAACTCAAATAGCTTTATTGATAGAAGTATTAGAAGAGAGGATTACAACCCATTGGTCTGACCCAGCACCATCCTCCCAGCATGAAAGCCCTCTTCACCTCATGAAAAGCTAGATCACTCAACAATATGATGTCTCACAGAGAAACCAACAACACTTCCTTACAAAATACAAGATTCCAGCCCCTGGATCTCTAGGATGAGGGATCCATATATAGATATTTGTAGGTGGGTGAGTTATCTTCTGGGATTTTGATTAGTGTCATTTCTCTATTAATTCTTGGTTCCACCTAGAGATTTCATGATCTCTTAGTCATCCCTGGGAGAATTCAGACAGGCAAGTGTCAAATGGGCAGTTTCTAGAAGATTCTCTAGGTTGCCACCTAGCCCACTGCCTCTGCCACTTGTCTGCTCTCGCTCATTGCACCCTACAGAAGGGCTTTTCAGTATTCATCACACTTGCTACATGTAGTAGGTGAGATGCATCGCACCCTTAGCACTAAGCAGTCTATATGGTCTAGTTTTGATCAGTTCTGAGTAGTTTTTCAGGGAGAACTTCTAGGAGATGATGTAATCAACTGACCTTGTTCCTTTAGGGTATGAAACAACACTTTTAGGGGCTTAGAAGCCCTTGATTTATGGACATATGAGATTGGGGTTTCAATTCCCAAATATGTCTATAACAGTTGCCCCCTAAAGCATGAGGTCGTAAATCTTCTGATGTCGGGTGAAATGCTTTATCATGAGGATCCGAGGTTTTTCGAACTGGAAGGTGACTTGTAATAAGATACAATAAAATACGTTATCTTCATAATATTTTCATCATCCAGCTGAGGCGGGCATTCCCATGCTCAGCTTTATAAATTCATTTTCATGTACATAGGATAGACAACCGTCTGTGTGGCAGACTGATGATTCTGGTAGAGCCATCATCCCTTAGCTTGGATGATTATCTATGCAGCTATGATGTACATTTGATGTCTTTATTTTCTTGAATATATCACAGTCCGAATGGATGAAACGAGATCTGGGGACTTCAAACTCATTCAATCTTCATCCGAAGTCAAAGTCGATCCATATGAAAGGATGTTCTGATGTTGAACATGGAAAGACATCGCCTGATTACCAGCCAATGATGTAAGCTATTAACAGGCATGAGGGGAATCACCAATAATGATAATGACTCTCAAGGTACGAAAGTACAATTCACATGGTGCGAATACATGAGTCGATGTCGAACACCACACAAAATCTTTCGGTCGAAGGCCATTGATGTGAACCTGTCGCCAGAAGTGAGAAACTTGCCATTAAGGCATGCAAGCTTCAAAGTACTGAAAGGGTTATTCCTAAGTCAACTTCTTGGATAATGAACTGATGTCGACAAGAAGTGACCTATCGTAGGAGGGCCTTAATTAATGAAACAGAGAAAATTATTTTGCGGAGGTGAAAACGATTTGATGGTACAAGGTTTAGGGTGGCAGTCATGAAAGAATGAACCGTGAAGGTATTGCAATAGATGAGATGTAATATGGGTTGGTGAATTCTCTAAGTGACTTCTCTTGAACATATCGGCGACACTGAAATGGATTGGTAGCATTAACCCCAAAAAAGGATGGTACGGAGGACCAATGGTGATATGACCGGTGAACGGAATAACCCAACATGACTCAATCATGGTGATGGAGTGAAAGAGTCATGTTCAAGAGTGACCTGCTACCAATAAAGCTTCTTCAAGTTTTCTTCCCAATTTTTCCCCAGTCATTTCTGACCAGTACCTCTTTATTTTTGTCAAGCTTGAGGAGGATAACATATGCTTGTTCTATAATTTTCCCTTCGGGAAAACCTATCGCTATGTTTTAATGAGCCTAGCGACAGTGAAACTCGCTCCTGTCTGCATGGACAAGTTTTTCGCTATTGTTTTAATGAGTTTAATGACAAAGATAACTCGGTCCTTTTCAATTTTAGAGAGTCTTAAAAGAGACAAAAAGGAAACTCCAGTAATCATTTTTTGTAATATAAACCCTTAAGTCTGAAAAAGTATAAAATAATACGAAAGGGATGACTTTTTGATATTTTTAACGAGTCGAACAAGACAAGCGCTTGATATTTTTGTGTAATGATCCCTCAGGTCCAAAAAGATTAAAATCTAGAGGAGGGATGACACTTACAATCACTTTAACGAGTTGGAGAGGCCAATTGCTCGGCAATCTTTTCATATTTCACGAGTCAGATGAAAAGAGCTTAAAGGAGACTCGTTTTTTGAGGAACGAGTGATATTTTTGGATAGCAGCTGGTTCTAGGTAAGGTTCAGAACTTTTCTATCATGGTAGTGTAAAGAATATGGCTAATAGAATCACTTGTCACAATTGTTCCTCAAAAGGGGTAAACAATCAAATATAGG
This sequence comes from Pinus taeda, assembly GCA_000404065.3. Classification (NCBI taxonomy): domain Eukaryota; kingdom Viridiplantae; phylum Streptophyta; class Pinopsida; order Pinales; family Pinaceae; genus Pinus; species Pinus taeda. The sequence goes on from APFE031712415.1 coordinate 65,164, forward strand.
CGTATGATCGACTAGAAAAGAGTGGAGGTGATGGTAAGAACACGACCAAGGCTCAAAAGTTGATGATTATGCAATCGCAATGGTTATTTACCGAAGGATGGGTTCATTTTTTTACTGAGCTTAAACTCTGGGGGAACATATGCTCCTTGCTAGGTTTATTTTTTGATGAGCTTGAACTTCGTGTAAACCTGCTCGTGCCAGTCGTATAATAAGGATGTCTCATTGATAGGTTCATTTTTTAGGGAGCTTACCCCATTCGAAACTTTGCTTCGTAGCCTTTTGTTATGCAATCTAAGAATGACCAACCTATGAGTTTAAAGGGTTAAGAGCGTACAAACTAAGAAAATAAATGGTCGCTTTTCACTTGCATGCAAAAAGGTTTGCATACTCCCAGCTATAAAGAAAAGTAGAGTTTCCACGTTACCATATGAAATTTCTTGCATTTGCAAGATTGCTCCAACCAAATTTGCAGACAAAACACTTCCTTGGCTCTGTCCATCGAAATAGACAAAGGTGAATGGTGGGACGCATCCACTCACATAACTTTCACGAGGGAATCTTATTCCAATCTAATCCCATTTTCCTAAACGGACGGGTGTGTCAGACTAGTCATATATCCTCCGTGGAAACCTACCCTATACTTAAAGTTTTTCTGCTGAGGCAGACTACGGTGCATGCCCCCTGGGTTTAGTCACGTTCACCGAATCGCTCGAGTTCATCAGGTGGATTGACTGGAGATTGATGAGACAGTCCTTGTGCAAAAAGAACAGTTAGGGATGGAACTTGACTAGTAGTTATTTTTGAACCAGGGAATGAAAGATGGTCTAGGAGTTGGACCACTTTGCCTTCATGTGGAAAACACATCACTCGAAAGAGTGAGGAAACAATAGCTCCCATGCTATAAATGCAGTCATGCCCAAGTAGTAGATTGTAATCTAATGGCCCTTGGCCTACCATCACGTTCAGATAAATGGTTTTCATTCTCAAAGTTATAGGAAAACTTGGAAGGAGCCCTAATGGTCAACTGGTTCCTTTGTTGAAGCCTGTCAGATTTCGAATCTCAGGCAGAAGTGATGGCGAACCAAGCACTTTCCAAGCAGTTGAGGAAAGGATACTCACAAAAGCCCCTTCATCTATGATAGTACCAACCATGATCATTCTGTAAGTTTGTACTATGATTCAGAATGGTACATTAGATGGTAGACGGGGTCTACCTAGTAGATCCCAATCAAAGGAACGACTAGATTTCTTGGAGGAGGGACCGAATAAACAACCGGGTAAATCTCTGAAGAACTTACTTCCGGTGGTAAAGGAATGGGTATATTGCTCCCAAGTTCATCGGATTCTATGTTAACAAAAAGAATTTGAACAATGTCGTTCTCATTCTCTTCGGTGACTCTATCATTTGAAGGTAGACCTTCTGAAGACAAGACTGGGCCGACTACCGTCTCGACCTGTTGACTTTTGTTCTGTGTGGACTCAGAGGGTTTATCTTCAAAGATAGATGCTTCGACCGACCACAAAGGTGTGTCAGTTATATTTTCAACTAGTGATGGACTCGGCAAGAGTTTCTTGTATCCAGGAGGAAGCCATAGTAGTGAAGTAGGACGGTTATCCAAGACTCTTTTAGCTTCGTCTAGGAAGGAACAATGGTCGATGGCATGATCGCCTTCACATAGTCTACAAGGAATTTTAGATCTTCCTTTTTGTCCATTGACTTCGTTTTCACTAGTTGACGGTGCACCTCAACATGATCGTCAGAGGTTGAGGGCACCAGATTGTGCAAGCGGGGAGACCAGTCCCTTAAGATCCATGGGATGCAAGGACAATCTCGATGATAGTGGTCTCCCTTGTAAAGTACACATGGAGATGTAGTTTTGGATGGTGCAGTGTGTGGATTTTTGCCAGATGATGCATGGTTGCCCCCTTTTGCCATTGGCTTCTTCTTCTTCTTCTCCTTCCCTTTCTTCTTCTTCTGAGTTACTTGGTTTTTAGTTTTACTAGCTTCACCCAGCGAAGAGGAAGAAGGAGAGGGAGAAAGAAACAAAGTAGAAGGTTGGGGGGTAACTCTAGTATCATCTGGTTGTTGATTTGATTGCTCAGGAATCACGGTGTTTTGAATGACAAAGGTCGAGAAAAGCCATACTGGTAGACCAATTGTTAGTCCCAGAAGGGACATTGTGGCCATATGAGGTGGACCAACATCTCCCCAAGAGGAGAAGGGACTAGGATTCCCCCCAAGGGGAAATCCTTTATTGGTGGACTCCATGTTCTCAACCTAAGACCAACGAGGGAACATTGATGTTATTCTAATTAAAATAAATTTTATGATGCTTTGACACAACTTGCTTTTTCAATCTTTAAGAGTCGAGAAAAAGCTAAAGATGACTCTAGTCGCCTTCAATTTTTAATGAACCTGAAGTGGCAAGTGCTCAGATGGACCTTTTCTTTTAAGGACTGTGAAAAGGAAGGAAGGTGACTACTTTAGAAATCTAGACAGAAGGATTACCAAACCAATCGCAAAACTGGAAAATACTTTTTAAGGTATGGCAATCAATCTTCTCGAATGTTGTGTTCAGTGCATTGCGATCGATAGCGTGGTAGACACAGCTTCCTAAGGATAAATGATATAGCCTATTATGGTTTCCCAATATATATTCAACGGTATGTGGGAGCACAAGTCCGTACTAGCACTTGTCGTATCAAAGAAGAGGAATCACCCAACCTACTATGAAAACGATAGTTACTAGGCTTTACGATGCCGGAATACATCTCTAGCCTAGACTTCTAGATGTTGTGCGTTAGGTTCCAAAGCTTTTTTATGTTCATTGAAATTTATTTTACAGTTGATCTTTTTTAAGAAGTTTTCTTTTAAGGTTCACCGTGTGATGTAGATATGCAATTCCTAAATATGAAATCTAAGATGATAAACAGTCATTTACTTTCTTTTTGCAATGAAAATCCTAGCTACTAAGGAAAGAGAAGTAAAATTATTTCAACATAGAGTGGAGAGCACACATGAAGATGCACTGTCCTAAATCAATTTCCGCACGCATTCTAGATGCAAATGCACATGCATGTATTTTTTTTCCGCTTTCGTAATGTGTGAATGACAAAAAGAATGCTAAGTACAGATCTGAACTATTTTTCTTTCAAAGTGTAGTACTAACAATTTTCTTTTCAAAAAACGAAAGGAAGACTAATACGACGCTTTGCAATTTCGAATTGAAAACTGCTTTCGACACTTGAAATACTATTAATTCAAATAAAATACAATGGAAAAAGTGTAATCGAATATCAAAAAGAGGAGGACTCTTTTCTTTGACTGAAAATGACGCTTGCGACACTTTCGAATCAAAAGACGATAGTTCAATTAAGCTACTGTTTGCAAAGGAGAACTGTAAATGATGAAAAATACATAAAATCATTCACAATTCTTTAAACAATGGAGGCTTAATAATGCAAAGGAAGGGAGTTTCAACATTGATATATTGATCATAGACAACAAAACTACTAAATAAAGCTAAAGATAATGAAGAGAAAACCAAAATATTGAGGCAGAAACAATCTCATCTAATCATCGCACCTATAACATAGGGAAATATGGATGCATCTCACCTGCAGCACACGCGAGGTGTGATGCATCCAGACTGCCAATGACAGACAGTGCAATGGTCCATGGATGAGACTGAGCTTGGTTTTTGTTCACAGCTTGTAGCCTAGTACAAGGATTTAGGCTAAGCTAATGATAGGCAGTAAACACAAAGCATAGGGGTTGATCTAATGATGTTACTTGAGCTACCATCAGGGCACTTAGGATATTTGCAAGTTAGATGTTGAGTTCATAAACTAACCTAGAGATTAACTGAAGCAGCGTTGATCTACATTGCAGTTGCATAGCAAAAGCAGTTCGAAGGCTAGCTGGCTTGACTTTAGGATCCATCTGTAGTTTATAAAGCAAACAAATGGAAACAAGCAAACAAGCTATTCACTCCCCAGCGGAGTCGCCATTTTGTTATCAGGAAAACTAGTGTCCATTCAGAGCTGCTAGTCCCACTAAGACGGGTAGCTATCTTAGAAACAAACAAACTAAATTCACTTGTGCTTTCCTTTATGAGAGATAGATGAGAGAGAAGCAGAGAGTACCAACCTCAGTCTTTCACTTGGCTCCTTCCTTGTTTCCTCTCCCCTTTCACAGAGCTTTGCCACTCTTTCCTCACTTGTCCCACTTCAAAGAATACCTTTAGAGTCAAAGCATCATAATACCATCAAAGAATAGAGATCTATAACCATAAACAATATAGGATCAGATGTATATCAACCATACAAATGCATATATCAATACAAGATTTAGAAATATACAAGAATTTGGAGGAAAACTCAAATAGCTTTATTGATAGAAGTAGTATAAGAGAGGATTACAACCCATTGGTCTGACGCAGCACCATCCTCCCAGCATGAAATCCCTCTTCACCTCATGAAAAGCTAGATCATCCAACACTATGATGTTTCATAGAGAAACCAACAACACTTCCTTACAAAATACAAGATTCCAGCCCCTGGATCTCTAGGATGAGGGATCCATATATAGATATTTGTAGGTGGGTGAGTCAGCTTCTGGGATTTTGATTAATGTCATTTCTCTGATAGTTCTTGGTTCCACTTGGAGATTTCATGATCTCTTACTCATCCTTGGGCGAATTCAAAGAGGCAAGTGTCAAATGGGTAGTTTCTAGAAGATTCTATAGGTTTCCACCTAGCCAACTGCCTCTGCCATTTGTCTGCTCTCACTCATCGCACCGTACAGAAGGGATTTTTAGTATGTATCGCACTTTATACATGTAGTAGGTGAGATGCATCGCACCCTTAGCACTGAGCAGTCTGTATGGTCCAGTTTTGACCAGTTCTGAGTAGTTTTTCAGGGAGAACTTCTAGGAGATGATGTAATCAGCTGACCTTGTTCCTTTAGGGTATGAAACAACACTTTTAGGGGCTTAGAAGCCCTTGGTTTATGGGCATATGAGATTGGTGTTGCAGTGCTCAAATATGTCTATAATAGTTGCCCCCTAAAGCATGAGGTCATAATTCTTCTGATGTCGGGTGAAATGCTTTACCATGAGGATCCAAGGTTTTTCGAACTGGAAGGTAACCTGTAATAAGATACAATACAATACATTATCTTCATAATATTTTCATGATCTAGCTGAGGTGGACATTCCCATGCTCAGCTTTATAAATTCATTTTCATGTACATAGGACAGACATCCGTCTGTGTGGCAGACTGATGATTCTGGTAGACCCATCATCCCTTAGATTGGATGATTATATGTGCATCTATGTTGTACATTTGATGTCTTTATTTTCCTGAATATATCACAACCTGGATGGATGAAACTAGATTTGGGGTCTTCAAACTGATTCAATCTTCTCCCGAAGTACAATTCGATGCATGTGAAAGGATGTTCTGATGTCGAACATGGAAAGACATCACCTGACTACTAGCCAACGATGTAAGCTGTTAATAGGCACAAGAGTCATCACCGATAATGATAAAATGACCCTCAAGGTACGAAAGTACAATTCACGTGGTGCGAAAACAAGAGTCGATGTCGAACACCATGCAAAATCGTTCGGTCGAAGGCCATTGATGTGAACCTATCGCCGGAAGTGAGAAACTTGCCATTGAGGCATGCAAGCTTCAAAGTACTGAAACGGTTGTTCCTAAGTTAACTTCTTGGATAATGAGTTGATGTCAACAAGAAGTGACCCGTCGTAGGAGGGCCTTAATGAATCCCACATCTACAACATGAAACAGAGAAAATGATTTTGTGGAGGTGAAAACAATCTAACGATACAAGGTTCAGGGTGGCGGTCATGAAAGAATGAACCGTGAAGGTATTGCAATGGATGAGATGTAAGATGTGTTGGTGAATTCTCTGAGCGACTTCTCTTGAACATATCGGTGACACTAAAATGGATTGGTAACGTTAACCCCAAAAATGGATGGTACGGAGGACCAATGGTGATATGACTAGTGAACGGAATAACCCTACCCAACTCAATCATAATGATGGATTGAAAGTGTCATGTTAAGGACCGACTTGCTACCAATAAAGTTTCTTCAAGTTTTCTTCCCAATTTTCCCCAGTCATTTCTAACCAGTACCTCTTTATTTTTGTCAAGCTTGAGGAGGATAACATATGCTTGTTCTATAATTTTCCCTTCGGGAAAACCCGTCGCTATGTTTTAATGAGCCTAGCAACAGTGAAACTCACTTTTGTCTGCATGGACAAGTTTTTCCCTATTGTTTTAACGCGTTTAATGATAAAGACAACTCGATCCTTTTCAATTTTAGCAAGTCTGAAAAGAGACGGAAAGGAAACTCCAGTAATCCTTTTTCGTAATATAATCCCTCAAGTCTGAAAAAGTATAAAATAATATGAAAGGGATGACTTTTTGATAGTTTTAACGAGTCGAACAAGACAAGCGCTCGATATTTTTGTGTAAGGATCCCTCAGGTCCAAAAAGATTAAAATATAGAGGAGGGATGGAACTTCCAATCACTTTAACGAGCTAGAGAGGACAATTTCTCAGCAATCTTTTCATATTTTACAAGTCAGATGAAAAGAGCTTAAAGGACACTCGTTTTTTTAGGAACGAGTGATGTTTTCGTATAGCAGCTGGTTCTAGGTAAGGTTTGGAAGTTTTCAATCACGGCAATGTAAGGAAGATGGCTAATAGAATCACTCATCGAAGTTGTTCCTCAAAAGGGGTAAACAATCAAATGGAGGCATATGATCGGCTAAAAAAGAGTGGAGGTCATGGTAAGAACACGAGAAAAGCTCAAAAGTTGATGATTATGCGATCACAATGGTTCTTTACCGAAGGATGGGTTCATTTTTTAATGAGCTTAAACTCTGGGGGAACATATTCTCCTTGCTAGGTTTATTTTTTAATGAGCTTGAACTTCGTGTAAACCTGCTCGTGCCAGTCGTATAACAAGGATGTCTCATCGATAGGTTCATTTTTTAGGGAGCTTGCCCCATTCGAAACTTTGCTCCGTACCCTTTTTTTATATAATCTAGGAATGACCAGCCTATGAGTTTAAAGGGTTAAGAGCCTACAAACTAAGAAAATAAATGGCCGCTTTTCACTTGCATGCAAAAAGGTTTGCATACTCCCAGGTATAAAGAAAAGTAGAGTTTCCAGGTTACCATATGAAATTTCTCGCATTTGCAAGATTGCTCCATCCACATTTGCAGACAAAACACTTCCTTGGCTCTGTCCATCGAAATAGATAAAGGTGAATGGAGGGATGCATCCACTCACATAACTTTGATGAGGGAATCTTACTCCAATATAATCCCATTTTCCTAAATGGATGGGTGTGTCAGACTAGTCATATATCCTCCATGGAAACCTACCCTATACCTAAAGTTTTTCTGCCAAAGTAGAGCAGGGTGCACGCCCCCCTGGGTTTAGTCACATTCACTGAATCACTTGTGTTCATCAGGTGGAATGACTAGATATTTATGAGACATTCCTTGTGCAAAAAGAATAGTTGGGGATGGCACTTGACTAGTATCTATGTTTGAACCGGAGAATGAAAGTTGGTCTACGAGCTGCACCACTCTGCCTTCACGCGGAAAACATATCACTCGAAAGAGTGAGGAAACAATAGCTCCCGTGCTATAAATGTAGTCATGCCCAAGCAGTAGATTGTAATCTAATGGCCCTTGGAATACTATCACATTCAGATAAACAGATTTCATTGTCAAAGTTATAGGAAAACTTGGAAGGATCCCTAATGGTCGACTGGTAAATTTGTTGAAGCCTGTCAGATTTCGAATCTCAGGCAAAAGCGATGGCGAACCAAGCACTTTCCAAGAAGTTGAGGAAAGGATACTCACAAAATCCCCTTCATCTATGATAGTACCAACCATGATCATTCTGTAAGTTTTTACTATGATTCGGAATGGTACATTAGATAGTAGAGGGGGTCTGCCTAGTAGATTCCAATCAAAGGAAATGACTAGATTTCTTGGTGGAGGGACTGAATAAATGGCTGGGTAAATCTCTGATGAACTTCCTTCCTGTGGTAAAGGAATGGGTATATTGCTCCCAGTTTCATCAGATTCTGTGTTAAAAAAAAAAGAATTTGAATGATGTCGTTCTGATTCTCTTCGGTGACTGTATCATTTGAAGGTAGATCTTATGAAGACAAGACTAAGCCGACTGTCATCTCGACCTATTGAATTTGGTCCTGTGTGGACTCAGAGGGTTTATCTTCAATGATATATGCTTCAATCGACCACAAAGGTGTGTCAGTCAGATTTTCAACTAGTGATGGACTCGAAAAGAGTTTCTTGTATCCAGGAGCAAGCCGTAGCGGTGAAGTAGGATGGTTATCCAAGACCCTTTTAGCTATCTCTAGGAAGGGACAAAGGTGGATGGCATGATCACCTTCACATAGTCTACAAGGAATTTTAGATCTTCTTTTTTGTCCATTGACTTCATTTTCACTAGTTGACAGTGCACTTTCAACATGATCGTCAGAGGTTGAGGGCATCGGATTGTGCAAGCAGGGAGACCAGCCCCTTCAGATCTGCGGGATGCAAGGAAAATCTAGTGGTCTGCTTTGCAAAGGACACATGGAGATTTAGTTTTGGACGGTGCAGTGTGTGGATTTTCGCCAGACAGTGCATGGTTGCCCCCTTTTTCCATTAGCTTCTTCTTCTTCTTCTCCTTCCCTTTCTTCTTCTTCTCAGTTACTTGGTTTTTAGTTTTACTAGATTCACCAAGCGAACAGGAAGAAGGAGAGGGAGAAACAAACGAAGTAGAAGGTTGGGGGGTAACTCTAGTATCATCTAGTTGCTGATTTGATTACTCAAAAAGCATGGTGTTTTGAATGACAAAGGTCGAGAAAAGCCATACTGGCAGGCCAATTGTCAGTCCTGGAAGGGACAATTGGCCATATCAGGTGCACCAACATCTCCCCAAGAGGAGAAGGGACTAGGATTTCCCCCAAGGGGAAATCCTTGATTGGTGGATCGCATGTTATTCCGATTAAAATAAATTTTATGACGCGTTGACACAACTTGCTTTTTCAATTTTTAATAGTAGAGAAAAAGCTAAAGATGACTCTAGTCATCTTCAATTTTTAATGAGCCTGAAGTGACAAGTGCTCAGATGGACCTTTTCTTTTAAGGAGTCTGAAAGGAACGAAAGTGACTACTTTGGAAATTTAGACAGAAGGATTACCAAACCAATCGCAAAACTGTAGAATACTTTTTAAGGTACTATAGTCAATCTTCCCGAATGCTGTGTTCAGTGCATTGTGATCGATATGGCAACAGACATGGCTTCCTAAGGATAAAGGATATAGCCTATTGTGGTTTCCAAATATATACTCAACGATATGCCTGAGCACAAGTCCGTACTGGCACTTGTCGTATCAAAGAGGAGGAATCACCCAACCTATGATGAAAATGATAGTTACCAGGATTTACGACACTGGAATATGTCTCTAGCCTAGACTTCTAGATGTTGTGCATTAGATTCCAAAGCGCTTTTATGTTCATTGAAAATTATTTTACACATGATCTTTCTTCATAAGTTTTCTTTTAAGGTTCACCGTATGATGTAGATATACAATTCCTAAATATGCAATCTAAGATGATAAACAGTCGTTTACTTTCTTTTTGCAATGAAAATCCTAGCTACTAAGGAAAGAGAAGTAAAATTCTTTCAACATAGAGCGGAGAGCACAAACTAAGATGCACTCTCCTAAATCAGTTTCCGCACGCAGTCTAGATGCAAATGCACATGCATGTATTTTTTTTACACTTTCTTAATATGTGAATGACAAAAAGAATGCTAAGTACAGATCTAAACTATTTTTCTTTCAAAGCGATAGTACTAACAATTTTCTTTTCAAAAAAAGAAAAGAAGACTAAGACGACGCTTTGCGGTTTCGAATTGAAAACTATTTTTGACACTTGAAATACTATTAATTCAAATCAAATACAATGCCAAAAGTGTAACCGAAAATCAAAAAGAGAAGGACTCTTTTCTTTGACTGAAAACGACACTTGCGACACTTTCAAATCAAAATACGATAGTTGGATTAAGCTATTGTTTGCAAAGGAGAAATGTAAATGATGAAAAATACATAAAAACATTCACAAATATTTAAACAATGGAGGCTAAATAATGCAAAGGAAGGGAGTTTCAACAATGATATACTAATCATAGACAACAAAACTACTAAATAAAGCTGAAGACAATGAAGAAAATACCAAAATATTGAGGTAGAAACAGTTTTGTCTAATCATCGCACCTGTAACACAGGAAAACAGGGATGCATCTCACCTGCAGCACACGAGAGGTGCGATGCTTCCAAACTGCCAATGAGAGACAGCGCGATGGTCCAGGGATGAGACTGAGCTTGGTTTTTTCTCACAGTTTGCAGCTTAGTTTAGGGTTTTAGGCTGAGCTAGTGATAGGCAGTAAACACAAAGCATAGGGGTTGATCTAATGAGGTTACTTGAGCTACCATCAGGGCACTTAGGATGTTTGCAAGTTAGATGTTCAGTTCATAAACTAACCTGGAGATTGATTGAAGCAGCGTTGACCTACTTTGCAGTTGCATAGAAAAAGTAGTTGGAAGGCTAGCTAGCTTAACTTCAGGCTCCTTCTGTAGTTTATAAAGCAAACAAGCTATTCGCTCCCCAGTGGAGTTGCCATTTGTTATCAGGAAAGCTAGTGTCCATTCAGAGCTGCTAGTCCCACTAAGACAGGTAGCTATCTTAGAAACAAAAAAGGTAAAGTCACTTGTGCTTTCCTTTATGAGAGATAGATGAGAGAGAAGCAGAGAGTACCAACCTCAGTCTTTCACTTGGCTCCTTGCTTGTTTCCTCTCCTTTTTGATAGAGCTTTGTCACTCTTTCCTCACTTGTCCCGCTTCAAAGAATACCTGTAGAGTCAAAGTAGCATAATACGATCAAAGCATAGAGATCTATAACCATAAACAATATAGGATCAAATGTATATCAACCATAAAAATTCATATATCAATACAAGATTCAGAAATATACAAGAATGTGGAGGAAAACTCAAATAGCTTTATTGATCGAAGTAGTAGAAGAGAGGACTATAACCCATTGGTTTGACCCAGCACCATCCTCCCAGCATGAAATCCCTCTTCACCTCATGAAAAGCTAGATCACTCAACACTATGATGTCTCACAGAGAAACCAACAGCACTTCCTTACAAAATACAAGATTCTAGCCCCTGGATCTCTAGGATGAGGGATCCATATATAGATATTTCTAGGTCGGTGAGTCAGCTTCTGGGATTTTGATTAGTGTCATTTCTCTATTAATTCTTGGTTCCGCTTGGAGATTTCATGATCTCTTAGTCATCCCTGGGAGAATTCAGACAGGCAAGTGTCAAATGGGCAGTTTCTAGAAGATTCTCTGGGTTGCCACCTAGCCAACTGCCTCTTCCATATGTCTACTCTCACTCATCGCACCCTATAGAAGGGCTTTTCAGTATTCATCACACTTTCTGCATGTAGTAGGTGAGATGCATCGCACCCTTAGCACTGATCAGTCTATATGGTCTAGTTTTGATCAGTTCTGAGTATTTTTTTAGGGAGAACTTCTAGGAGATGATGTAATCAATTGACCTTGTTCCTTTAGGGTATGAAACGACACTTTTAGGGGCTTAGAAGCCCTTGGTTTATGGACATATGAGATTGGGGTTGCAGTGCCCAAATATGTCTATAACTGTTGCCCCCTAAAACATGAGGTCGTAAATCTTCTGATGTCGGGTGAAATGCTTTATCATGAGGATCTGAGGTTTTTCGAACTGGAAGGTGACTTGTAATAAGATACAATAAAATACGTTATCGTCATAATATTTTCATGATCTAGCTGAGGCGGGCATTCCCATGCTCAACTTTATGAATTCATTTTCATGTACATAGGACAGACAACCGTCTGTGTGGCAGGCTGATGATTTTGGTAGAGCCATCATCCCTTAGCTTGGATGATTATCTGTGCAGCTATGATGTACATTTGATGTCTTTATTTTCCTGAATATATCATAGCCTGGATGGATGAAACTAGATCTGGGGTCTTCAAATTCATTCAATCTTCGCCCGAGGTACAAGTCGATCCATGTGAAAGGATGTTCTGATGTCGAACATGGAATGACATCACCTAATTACTAGCCAATGATGTAAGCTCATAACAGGCGTGAGAGGCATCATCAATAATGATAATGACCCTCAAGGTATGAAATTAAAATTCACATGGTGCGAAGACATGAGTCGATGTCGAACACCACGCAAAATCTTTCCATCGAAGGCCATTGATGTGAACCTGTCGCCGGAAGTGAGAAACTTGCCATTGAGGCATGCAAGCTTCAAAGTACTGAAAGGGTTGTTCCTAAGTCAACTTCTTGGATAATGAACTGATGTCGACAAGAAGTGACCCGTCATAGGAGGGCCTTAATGAATCTCAACGGAGCAAATGATTTTGCGGAGGTGAAAACGATTTGATGATACAAGGTTCAGGGTGGTGGTCATGAAAGAATGAACTGTGAAGGTATTGCAACGGATGAGATGTAAGTTGGGTTGGTGAATTCTCTGAGGGACTTCTCTTGAACATATCAGCGACACTGAAATGGATTTGTAGCATTAACCCCAAAAATGGATGGTACGAAGGACCAATGGTGATATGACCAGTGAACGGAATAACCCAACCCGACTCAATCATGGTGATGGAGTGAAAGTGTCATGTTCAAGACCGACTTGCTACCAATAAAGTTTCTTCAAGTTTTCTTCCCAATTTTTCCCCAGACATTTCTTACCAGTACCTCTTTATTGTTTTCAAGCTTGAGGAGGATAACATATGCTTGTTCTATAACCCGTCGCTATGTTTTAATGAGCCTAGCGACAGTGAAACTCACTCTTGTCTACATGGACAAGTTTGTCGCTATTGTTTTAACGAGTTTAATGACAAAGATAACTCAGTCCTTTTCAATTTTAGCGAGTCTTAAAAGAGACAGAAAGGAAACTCCAGTAATCCTTTTCTGTAATATAATCCCTTAATTTCGAAAAAGTATAAAATAATATGAAAGGGATAACTTTTCGATAGCTTTAACAAGCCGAACAAGCAAGCACTCGATCCTTTTGTGTAATGATCCCTCAAGTCCAAAAAGATTAAAATCTAGAGGAGGGATGACACTTCCAATCACTTTTACGAGATGGAGTTGCCAATTGCTTAGCAATCTTTTCATATTTTACGATTCAGATGAAAAGATCTTAAATCAGACTCCTTTTTTGAGGAACGAGTGATGTTTTCGGATAGCAACTGGTTCCAGGCAAGGTTCGGAACTTTTCAATCATGGCAGTGTAAAGAAGATGGCTAATAGAATCACTCGTCGTAGCTGTTCCTCAAAAGGGGTAAACAATCAAATGGAAGCATATGATCAGCTAAAAAAGAGTGGAGGTGATGGTAAGAACACGACCAAGGCTCAAAAGCTGATTATTATGTGATCGCACAGGTTATTTACCGAAGGATGGGTTCATTTTTTAATGAGCTTAAACTCTGGAAAACATATTCGCCTTGCTAGGTTTATTTTTTAATGAGCTTGAACTTTGCGTAAACCTGCTCGTGCCAATCGTATAATAAGGATGTCTCATCGATAGTTTCATTTTTAGGGAGCTTGCCCCATTCAAAACTTTGCTCCGTAGCCTTTTGTTATGCAATCTAGGAATGACCAACCTATGAGTTTAAAGGGTTAAGAGCCTACAAACTAAGAAAATGAATGGTCACTTTTCACTTGCATGCAAAATGGTTTGCATGCCCTCAGGTATAAAGAAAAGTAGAGTTTCCAAGTTACCATATGAAAGTTCTCACATTTACAACATTGCTCTATCCGCATTTGTAGACAAAACACTTCCTTGGATCTGTCCATCGAAATAGACAAAGGTGAATGGTGGGATGCATCCACTCACATAACTTTCAGGAGGGAATCTTATTCCATTCTAATCCCATTTTCCTAAATGGACAGGTGTGTCAAACTATTCATATATCCTCCACGGAAACCTACCCTATACCTAAAGTTTTTCTGCCGAAGCAGACCAGGGTGCATGCTCCCTAGGTTTAGTCACATTCACTGAATCACTTGCGCTCATCAGGTAGATTAACTAGAGATTGATGAGACATTCCTTGTGCAAAAAGAACAGTTAGGGATGGCATTTGACTAGTAGCTATGTTTGAACTAGGGAATGAAAGTTGGTCTATGAGCTGGACCACTCGGCCTTCATGCAGAAAACACATCACTTGAAAGAGTGAGGAAACAATAGCTCCCATGCTATAAATGTAGTCACACCCAAGCAGTAGATTGTAATATAATGGCCCTTGGACTACCATCATGTTCAGATAAATGGTTTTCCTTCTCAAAGTTATAGGAAAACTTGGAAGGATCCCTAACAGTTGACTGGTTCCTTTGTTGAAGCCTGTCAGATTTCGAATCTCATGTAGAAGCGATGGCAAACCAAGCACTTTCCAAGAATTTGAGGAAAGGATACTCACAGGAGCCCCTTCATCTAAGATAGTACCAACCATGATCATTTTGTAAGTTTGTACTATGATTTAGAATGGTACGTTAGATGGTAGACAGGGTCTGCCTAGTAGATTCCAATCGAAGGGAACGACTAGATTTCTTGGAGGAGGGACCGAATAAATGGGCGGGTAAATCTCTGACAAACTTCCTTCCTGCGGTAAAGGAAAGGGTAGATTGCTGCTAGGTTCATCAGATTCTATGTTAACAAAATGAATTTGAATGGTGCCATTCTCATTCTCTTCGGTGACTGTATCATCTAAAGGTAGACGTTCTGAAGACAAGGCTGGGCCGACTGCCGTCTCAACCTGTTGACTTTGGTCCTGTGTGGACTCAGAGGGTTTATCTTCAATGATAAATGCTTCGACCGACCACAAAGGTCTGTCAGTCAGATTTTCAATTAGTGATGGACTCGGTAAGAGTTTCTTGTATCCAGGAGGAAGCCTAGCGATGAAGCAGGATGGTTAACCAAGACTCTTTTAGCTTAGTCTGGGAAGGGACAACAGTGGATGGCATGATCACCTTCACATAATCTACAAGGAATTTTAGATCTTCCTTTTTGTCCATTGACTTCATTTTCACTAGTTGACGGTGCACTTTTAACATGATCGTCAGAGGTTGAGGGCACCGGATTGTGCAAGCAGGGAGACCAGTCCCTTAAGATCTGCGGGATGCAAGGACAATATCAATGATAGTGGTCTCCTTTGCAAATGACACATGTATATTTAGGTTTGGATGGTGCAGTGTGTGGATTTTTTCCAGATGATGGATGGTTTCCCCCTTTTTCTATTGGCTTATTCTTCTTCTTCTTCTTCTCAGTTACTTGGTTTTTAGTTTTACTAGCTTCACCAAGTGAAGAGGAAGAAGGAGAGGGACAAACAAATGAAGTAGAAGGTTGGGGGTAACTCTAGTATCATTTGGTTGCTGATTTGATTGCTCAGGAATCATGGTGTTTTTAGCGATAGAGGTCGAGAAAATCCGTACTAGTAGGCCAATTGTCAGTCCCGGAAGGGACAATGTGGGCATATGAGGTGCACCAACATCTCCCCAAGAGGAGAAGGGACTAGGATGCCCCCCAAGGGGAAATCCTTGATTGGTGGACTTCATTTTCTCAACCTAAGACTAACGAGGGAACAGTGATGTTATTCCAATTAAAATAAATTTTATGACGCTTTGACACAACTTGCTTTTTTCAATTTTTAGGAGTCAAGAAAAAGCTAAAGATGACTCTAGTCGCCTTCAATTTTTAATGAGCCTGAAGTGACAAGTGCTCAGATGGACCTTTTCTTTTAAGGAGTCTAAAAAGGAATGAAAGTGACTACTCTGGAAATCTAGACAGAGGGATTACCAAACCGATCACAAAACTGCAAAATAATTTTTAAGGTATGGCAGTCAATCTTCTTGAATGTTGTGTTCAGTGCATTGCGATCGATAGGGCGGCAGACATGGCTTCCTAAGGATAAAGGATATAGCCTATTGTGGTCTCCCAATATATACTCGACAATATGTGGGAGCACAAGTCTGTACTGGCACTTGTCGCATCAAAGAGGAGGAATCACCCAACCTACAATGAAAATGATAGTTACCAAGCTTTACGACGCCAGAATTCGTCTCTAGCCTAGACTTCTATATGTTCTACGTTAGGTTCCAAAGCTTTCTTATGTTCATTAAAAGTTATTTTACTGTTGATCATGCTTAAGAAGTTTTCTTTTAAGGTTCACCATGTGATGTAGATATACAATTCCTAAATATGCAATCTAATATGATAAACAATCGTTTACTTTCTTTTCACAATGAAAATCCTAGCTACTAAGGAAACAAAAGTAAAATTATTTCAACATAGAACAGAGAGCACACACTAAGATGCATTGTCCTAAATCAATTTCCGCACGCAGTGTAGATGCAAATGCACATGCATGTATTTTTTTCCGCTTTCTTAATGTGTGAATGACAAAAAGAATGCTAAGTATAGATCTGAACTATTTTTCTTTCAAAGCGATAGTACTAACAATTTTCTTTTCAAAAAATGAAAGGAAGACTAAGACGATGCTTTGCGATTTCGAATTGAAAACTACTTTCGACACTTGAAATACTATTAATTCAAATAAAAAACAATGGAAAAAGTGTAATCGACTATCAAAAAGAGGAGGACTATTTTCTTTGACTGAAAATGACACTTGCGACACTTTCAAATCAAAAGACGATAGTTTGATTAAGCTACTGTTTGCAAAGGAGAACTGTAAATGACGAAAAATACATAAAAACATTCAAAATTCCTTAAACAATGGATGTTGAATAATGCAAAGGAAGGGAGTTTCGACAATGATATACTGATGATAGACAACAAAACTACTGAATAAAGCTGAAGACAATTAAGAAAAAACCAAAATCTTGAGGGAGAAACAGTCTCATCTAATCATCGCACCTGTAACACAGGGAAATGAGGATGCATCTCACCTACAGCACACGGGAGGTGCGATGCATCCAGATTGCCAATGAGAGATAGTGCGATGGTCAAGGGACGAGACTGAGCTTTGTTTTTTCTCACAGTTTGTAGCTTAGTTCAGGGATTTAGGCTGAGCTAATGATAGGCAGTAAACACAAATCATAGAGGCTGATCTAATGAGGTTACTTGAGCTACCATTAGGGCACATAGGATATTTTCAAGTTAGATGTTCAGTTCATAAAATAACCCGGAGATTGACTAAAGCAGTGTTGATCTACTTTGCGTTCGAAGGATAACTGGCTTAACTTCAGGCTCCATCTGTAGTTTATAAATCAAACAAATAGAAACAAGCAAACAAGCTATTCGCTCCCCAGCAAAGTCGCCATTTTGTTATCGGGAAAACTATTGTCCATTTAGAGCTGCTAGTCCCACTAAGATGGGTAGCTATCTTAGAAACAAACAAACTAAAGTCACTTGTGCTTTCCTTTATGAGAGATAGATGAGAGAGAAGCAGAGGTTACCAACCTCGGTCTTTTACTTAGCTCCTTGCTATTTTCCTCTCCCCTTTGACAAATCTTTTCCACTCTTTCCTCACTTGTCCCGCTTCAGAGAATACCTGTAGAGTCAAAGCAGCATAATACCATCAAAGCATAGAGATCTATAACCATAAATAATATAGGATCATATGTATATCAACCATATAAATGCATATATCAATACAAGATTTAGAAATATACAAGAATGTGGAGGAAACCCCAAATAGCTTTATTGATAGAAGTAGTAGAAGAGAGGATTACAACCCATTGGTCTGACCCAACGCCATCCTCCCAGCATGAAAGCCCTCTTCACCTCATGAAAAGCTAGCACCCAACACTATGATGTTTCACAGAGAAACCAACAACACTTCCTTACAAAATACAAGATTCTAGCCAAGGTAGGAGAAGAGGGAAAAGGAAGCAGACATATATGAGAAGCCGCAAAAAGCAAGGAAGGAATGTGGAGGACGAGGGGCTCCAGTAAGGGACCTGAATATGTGCAAGCTGCTGCGACCTGATCTCTCTTTCGCTCATACCCAACTAATATGCTATGGCTAGTGCAAAGAATGGGGCTCCTTGCGGAAAGACCTCCACGATGCATGGACTCCTACACTGAAAATAGAGACAGAAGGATGGACAAAGGAGGTAAGGGTTTCAAGAGCAGCAAACTATGCCGCTGATTTACTGCAAACCAAAGCTCAGCCAGATTTAAACCCTGGCTATCGATCTGCCGCCCACAAGCAAGCCAAAGCTGTATGGCCAAATCGATCTATGTGGGAATGCATCTGGACTACATGGCCTAAAGCGCCCCTGTACCCATAGAGGAAGGCGACCCTAGCAGAAGCGGCCATGAGCCTGGAGACCCATACCCACCTGCTAAACACAAATACTCTTGAAAGAGTGGATGGATTCCTGAAAAACGATCCCAATCAGTCAGATCCAGAGAGACCAAGGTGTAGATAGGATCCAAAGCTAAATGATGCTTTTGGGTTCACAAAGGAACTGTCTGATCCAACTGAACGAGGCCCCAAAAAGACCGATCCACTCTATATGGATGCATATCTGATACACATCTTCATCAAATTGATAGGGGGCAAACATTTCTGCATGCGGCTCAGCAAGGGGTTGAGCATCCATGCATTAAAAAAGAAAATCTAGGGTCACCTTGGAACCCCACCAAAACATCAAAACCTTATATAGACAGGACATAGTCTGCAGGACAACCAAACTCTTCATCACTACGGCATCACCAAAGATTCAACAATTATTCTAAATCTCTGACTGCACGGTGGATGCAATGGAACCAGCTCTAAAAATACAGGTTCCTTTCTGGATGCAGTGAAAGGAAAGGAAAAAATGAAAAATAAAGTAGCTCCACCACCAGAGCTACCAGGCCCCTACATTGTTGGACAAAAGCCGGAATCACCAACACTACAAGTATCTTTGCCAGAGGTAACTAATCTACACACAGATTTGTCCAAAAATGCAGTTATTTGTAGATTTAATGGGTTCTAGCCAAAATCAGATGCTCTACACCAATGGACCTTTTCAACATGGACATCTAACTATGAAATTTACCTATGCCCAAAAGGGTTTTTCATAGTTAGATTTAACATAGAACAAGAACGCGATAGCATTATCAATCAGGGGCCTTGGTTTTGGGACAGTGTTGGCCTCTTCACCACTCCCTGGTTTCCTTATTTCGATGTCAATACAATGAAAGTCTCAACAATGCTTGTATGTGTAAGGCTACATGGTCTCCCTCTACATTTTTTGCATCACAAATTTTTATTTGCCATTGGGAACTCCTTGGGGAAATTCCTAAAAATGGATGAAGACAGAGCTATCAGGGGAATATTTACATTTGCCATAATATGTGTAGAAGTGGACCTGAGTCAGGGGCTACCTGATCACATCACTTTGAACTTCAATAATTCTCAGTGGATACAACTGCTTGACTACGAGAACACAACATTCCATTGCCGGGGTGGCATGCAAACAGGGCACCTTCAATATGACTGCCCATTGGCTCGAAAGGACCCCAAGAGAACCAAGAAACAACAAAAAAAGGCCAAAGGGTGGTAGTGTACCGACCCGTTGGAAGAAAAATACATGAACGCGGATCCTACAGAGAACCAGACAGAACCTAATACTCAAATGAGACAGAAATACACTCAGGAAGAGAATGCCCCAGTTACTCATTTGGGGCCACACATTTCATATCTGCAACAAGAACCACAAATGGAAGTAAGTGGTATCAAATGAATCCATGGATTATAGGGCTCAGACTCTAACAAAGAACTTCCATTGATCCCAATGGAAAACTAGCTAGCTATTATTACACCCATGCCCGACACTAGAGGTTGGAGACGAGTGGAGAAGAAGAAGGGTTGGAAAGTATAGGCTAGTTGGAACTTATTTTTTTCTATTTTCCTTTCTCTGTTGTTTCCTGCCATTACAGTAATAACCATCTGCATATGCTTCATGCATCTACAAAATGTAATTTTTTCAAATGAATAAAATTACGACTTTTTGTACGGGAAAAAAAAATACAAGATTCCATCCCCTGGATCTCTAGGATGAGGGATCCATATATAGATATTTGCAGGTGGGTGAGTCAGCTTCTGGGATTTTGATTAGTGTCATTTCTCTGATAGTTCTTGGTTCCACTTGGAGATTTCATGATCTCTTACTCATCCATGGGCGAATTCAGAGAGGCAAGTGTCAAATGGGCAAATTTCTAGAAGATTCTCTGGGTTGCCACCTAACCAACTGCCTTTGCCATTTGTCTGCTCTCACTCATCACACCGTACGGAAGGGATTTTCAGTATGCATCACACTTTCTGCATGTAGTAGGTGAGATGCATTGCACCCTTAGCACTGAGTAGTCTGTATGGTCCAGTTTTGACCAGTTCTGAGTAGTTTTTCAGGGAGAACTTCTGGGAGATTATCTAATCAACTGACCTTGTTCCTTTAGGGTATGAAACAACACTTTTAGGGGCTTAGAATCCCTTGGTTTATGGACATATGAGATTTGGGTTGCAGTTCCCAAATATGTCTATAACAAACCCACCCTCAGTCTAATGTGGTCGTAAATGAAGGTAAGGTCCAACGGTCCAAAAGGCCCTTGGAGGATGAAATTGTCTCGATTCTAGCTGCAGGAGGGGGAAGATCAAACACACCCATCAAGGAAGAGTAAATCCCTACTCCTAAATTCTCTATAGGTTGATGAGGATTATCCACTAATGGAACGGTAGAATCCGAAATTGCACAAGAATCACCCAGAGAGTAATCTAGTTGATCAATTTTAACAATTCTCCCCTCATGAGGAAAACAAAGGATGTGAAATAGAGATGAAACTATGGCATCCATTTCATAAATCCAAATTCTTCCCAAGAGGAGGTTGTAATCCAGGTTGGCATTAACAATTTTTACCTCAATATTAACGACCTTCCCTCCAATACAAATAGGAAAAGCCGAGATAATTATGTGTGGCCTATGAGAATGACCATTGAATGCTATTAAGAGTTAGTTAAGGAACAAATGAAGGTGATCCAATTGCCTTCCATCATGACATAGACATTACACATGTGGAAGCTCCCTCATCTATAACTATCTGAAAATTATTGGTTTTCCGGTAAGTAGACTTTATCTGGAAAGCCATATGATGAGGAAATCTCTTTTTGACATCTAGCATATCAAAAGTGAGCGCTAAAGATTTTTTTGGATCTACTGCCCCCATTGTCGAAAGAAAAGCACTTCTTTGAGCAGGACACAACTGGAGTACCTCCAATGCAGACATACCACATGGACTTTGAGCCAAATCTTCTACAATCGAGTAGTTCTGGGCTTCCCTAGCATTAGGGCTAATCGTCGAGCGCTTAGCAGAACCTTTCGGTATCCGAGGTATAGACTCAATGGAGGGTGGCTCAATATGAAGCGGGTCTGAGGTTTTGGGCACATATTTTGCCTTAGATGTTTTTGTTTCACCATAATTGTGTGCACGTGTGGCAACATCGACATGCGAGTTCATCATATACACATTTGAGGAATTCTCCCCTTCCTGGTTGCCCCCTATAGAGGTACCAACGTTCGAGCTCGCACCAACAAGTAATTCCTGCCCTTGGGGAAAAGGGTTAGTTAGGAAATCTTGGGAGCTAGATGACCCTTGCTGCACTAACAAGCGCTGAGCATCCTGAATCTTGTGGCAGAGGTGAGTCAAATGATCTCCATTGCATAACTTGCATGGAAATTTAACTTTCTTCTTAGACTCATTTCTACCTTCGTCAGCACCATTTCCGAGCTTGTTTTCATTACCCTTCCCTTCCTGATTCTTCTTCTTACCTCATCCCTTCTTCTTCCCATTGGATTGTTGATTTCCTTTGGGATTAGAAGCTTGGACGACGTTAATGGAAGAAGGTTGGGAAGGCGAATGAGTAGACGGTGCAGCCTGGTTAGAAGAAGTAGTTTGTAGAGACAACTGTTACAATTGGTTCAAAAGGTTCACCGTATTTGCATCAACCGGTCCAACTATAGCATCAACGTGAGGACTTGGCTTTGGTTTGGCTACATCAACCGTGGATCTAGGAGAATCAAGTAAGATTTTCTAAAGAGTCCCAGACTAAGAATATATCAGTTCTAACTACTAGGCGTGAAAGATATCCTGCCCTTCCGAATAAACACTGAAAAGAGAAACATCCTTCGAGATCTTGGGTTTTAATGATTTTAGAAACCACCCGAGACAAAATTCTGGTGGAATTTCAGCTTTGATAAGCCTTTTTCCCATCTCCATTCCTAGATATGATCCAAAATGTGAGTAGACGTGTCTTTATGAATGTTGGCCAGAAGCTCATTTCCAGCTTCATAACGGACAGACAACTGAAAATGGTTTAAGAAAATGTTAGCCAAATCAACAAAAGAAGTAAAGGTGTCCCCTGGCAACTCTATATACCACTTAGCCACATTCTCAGTTAAGGTGCGTTGAAATAGCCTCAACCTGATTGAATCATCGATCAGGGAGTTGGATGAGCACCATAAATGGAACGTGGTTACATGGTTACCTGGGTCTTCACCATTCTTCCCTTTGAATTTTGGAATATCTGATGGAAGTTTGGTTGGGACCGGAGGCCAAGCAAGATGGTACCTAATTGGATCATTTGTCAACTTAGTTAAGTCTGCCAGATTAAGCATGGCCAGAAAAGGAAGTCATGGAGGACCTTGGGGATTCCACCCAGATTGGGTGAGGCTCCCAAAAGTCTGAAAAGAAAAACCTAGATTTTGAAAGGCACCAGGTTGCTTGAAGTAGCTGGTACAACCTATTAGACCAAAAGGTGACCCGTGTGGTCTAGCAAAATTCAGAGTTTGTCCTACTCTAGCCGAAAATCCTCAGTAACCGATAAAGTTACCCCCTAACGAAGTACTATAAGGAGCTGACAGCCCCTGGTAATGGTTCCAAGCATTAGCTAAGGGTGGAAAAATTTGAAATGAATTAACTGAGGAATACGACACATTCCCTTGTTGGCCGAAAAAATAATTCCCAATCCCTATCCCACTAACCGCAAGGTTTTTACAACTCTAAAAGGGGTTACTGCCTTGACTTGTGAAAAGAAAAGGCATAGACCCTACTATCGGATTGGAATGTGGTATATGACCACTTCCAAATGGGAAACCCGAAAAGAGGTCAATCCTCTCATCATGGATGTGGAGGCAATTGATGATATATTCAATGGAACTGAAGGAATAACTTGAGAGGGCATTCCAAAAGGGAAAAAACCAAAACTGGATGCATTAGCTTGAGAACTTCCACTCGTCGACGGAATGGAAGTAGACCCAAATAAGGATGTTCTAGGAGTGTTATAAGGGATGGAAATAGTTTCTCCCCCTTGCACAGATATGGGAGTCTGCATGCTCGCAACACTCGTGGTGGATGCCATGCTTCCAACAGTGGTCATCGAAGGGATAGATGTGTCTGGACCTATGCTTGAAGGCCTGTGAGTCAGAGTTCCAACGTATAGCAATACATTTGTATGATCAGGAAGGACAGGATAATTCAGAGCCGCAAACAACACTGAAAGCTCTTCTACTTCAATACTATCTTCAGACTGTTAGAGTACTTGAGAAAGAACTGGTGTGTTCCTCTCTAACTTTGTGGTAGTACCAGGTCTCTCTTGTGAAATAATGCCCCCAAGAAAAGGATCAATCTTCGATGCACCCGTTGCCACTGGTTGAAAAACACTGGTAGAATCACTCCTATGCCTTCTAGGAGAAGGCTCTGGACTCATAGGTGAAATCCCACGAGGTCTCTAAGACCGTCAAGATGGTTGGTCAGCCACTTTGAATTATTTTTATATGATCTACTTAAAGACTCAAGAGAATTGAAAGCTAGGCCAATTAGGAGCACAAAAAACACACTAAAAATGTCCCTAAATAGATTAGCAATCAAACAACTTCTAAGTATTTCACTCCGAATGATTAGGATTGGACACCAAAATATAGGAAAGTTAATAATAAGGGCCTTCCGAAAATAGACTGGGGTAATTACGCCCTCGGTCTACTAGCAAAGCTATCAGAGGTAGTTACGTTGACCTCCAGATAACAACCTTTGTCAGTGCAAGCCCCCAAGCTTCGCAAGGGTGCCCTCCAGAAGTACTGCTGAACATGATGCAACATCAACCTCAGATGCCACGGGATTCCCCTCCGCAGCCACCTGTGTGGATCCTTAGGATTGGCAACTAAAGACACCAACTGGTATTAGAAGCCAGGCAGAACAGTCCTTATCTTCACAAACCCTCTTGCTTAACTCCCAGTCACGGAGCTTTCCCGGTCTCCCTAATGCTATTGGATTTCACGCTTTAATCAGAATTCTATGTTCTACAGTTTAGAGTGGCCTTGGAGAGTTTACTCTCCTCTCACTTAATTCAAGGCCCTAAATAAACCTAAAACTTGTTGGTGTATTTTGATGACAATACAAAAGGTTGTAGTTTATTTTATTAAGCGCTTGATTTTAAGTGGTTGTTCTTTTAAGTCAAAGGGACAATATGGAAATGAAACCGATGGTGTTTGTATGACACAAACGAAATTAATGAAAATTCAACTTATATGAAATGCAATCATTTGTCCTTCGATGAAAAGCAATTTCTGCTTGGGTTCTAAGAAACTTCTATAAAGAAAAATATTTTTCCTTTTCTTTTCTTATAGCAGACTTCACACTCACAAAAACTAAAAAGACTATTGATTCTTTAATAATGCAAAACTACCGTAATGCAAAGTGTACATGATATTGCAAGATTCTAGATTACTCTAAAAAGAAATGAAAGCAATTGTTTATAACTTTTAATAAGCCAACTTAAGTGTTTGAAAAAAATGCAAGTTTCAAATACAAACTTTCCTCCAAATAAGAAAGGTAAATCTTGAAAAATCACAATTCACTTTCACAAAACCAAAGAAACCAAAATCAAACTTGGAAAAATAAAGCAAAAAAAATGTTTTTTAAGAATTTTTCTTTTTCAAGAAGCAGTGAATTTTTTTTTTCAAAAGCACTCAAAATGCCACCAAAGACTCAAATATCGAAAGCAAAGCACAAGGAAACTTTGTAAGTTACCAATTCAACACGAATGAAAACTTGAACAAAAAGGGCTTCAGTTGCACTAAACGATCCAAAAGCATCAAAAGAGCTTTGAGAAACTGACCAAGAAGTCTAGAAAGAAACACTTTGAAATTCATCAAAAAGAAACTTTCAAAAAGCAAGAAAAGGTGTAAGGCCATGAAATGATGGAAAGCAAAGCAAGTAGACCAATAATCAAGCTTGACACAAAGATTAAAAGCAATCTGTTGTTCTGGAAGACCAAAACAATCAAGAACTTTGATAAGAAGTCTTGTGTGTTCAAACACAAAGCCTAAAACTCACTCAAAAGCAAACCTAGGCCAAAAATTTTCAAAGCATAAGAGAATTCAAAACAATAAGCTCACTGAATAATTAAATTCTAAAGACAGAAACTGACCACTCAGAAACCAAACAGACCAAGAAACAAATATTTCTGGACAGAAATATTTGAAAAAAGCATGCGAAAAATGGTATATGCGACTGTGCTCAATCATATAGGCATGCACACACACTTCTGACAAAGGAAACTCGCGTATAAGCGATTTCACTTTACAAAAACTAGCGTCTGTACGCTACTATAAATAGACAAAAGTGCATATACTGAGTTTTGCAAGAAAAATAAAAAACAAGGCCTAATCAAAAGGATCAGACTTGAGGTATGAGTTCTTAAAAGAGCAATAAATATTGTCACAACAAGCAAACCAAGAACTGAGCCTTGATTGACACTGAACAACCCAAATTAGGAATAAAAAGATTGTTATCCCTAGTGGAGTCGCCAACTCTGTTACGAGAATAAGTACCCTAGGGTTTTGGGTTGGAACCCGAATAGACCAAAAGAAATCTACAATAAGAAACATGCATACAACTTAGGCAACATGCTCATATAAACAAACTATGTGATAACAATCATACCTAGATGTCCTTCGTTTGGGTAGTTCCAGCAGGGTTCAGACCCTCTGCAACTCCTGATGATCTTCGAATCTGCAAATCAACCAATTCGAACATACATAGTAGCATATGGATAAAGAATTTTAATGAAATAGACTTTATATGATATACGAAAATGGTTAGTTATACATCAAAATAATCATTCATACATGAATTACAACAACAACATCTGATGCATAAAAAAAATCAATCTCAGGAACAAGACAACATTTCTTTTTATTGTAGAAAGCTATAAAAAATACGGAAGGAGTTCACCTGAGTCTTCTTTTTCCGGCTCCAAGCGGAACCGTCCTCCAGATCCGTCCAGTCCCAATCTTCAACAACCTCCTTCCATAACCAATACAATGATATCTCAAGCAAGTGGGAGAATATCAACACTCAAGGAAACAAGGGTTTCCTGAACTTGGGGAAGTGCTTGAAGCACAGGGATACTTCAAACTTGGTCAGGGGATAATCTCAGTATAGTAATTCTATCTCTTCTCTCCTCTCTAAGGCCTTCCCATAGAAGTCTATTTATACTTCTCCCAATTAGTTTTTTCATTGGGAAATAGTTGGGCCATGGGCACTGGGAGGTAATCAATAGGTAAAACCCATGAAATCCACCCATAGTTAAGGAAATTTAATTTTTTTAAGTGTTTTAACACATATACGTGGGTTGGGTATTGACTAACCCACGTGTACATTCTTTTTATCACAGGGCAAAGTAGCGTACAGTGAGTAAAGCACTATTTTTAAAACATTTGGACCAAGTCTGGAAGGAGAGGTTTCCCTAGGGCATAGACCAAGCATAAAAATACCAAGGGTGATATTTGGAGCTATAACAGCAGGAGATCCTATCAAAATCTTGCTTGAAGAGGCCCTCAAGCGACAAAGGAATGCGATGATGGACAACTTTGCCCATATCCTTTAACGGCTACCCAGGGGCAACACATCTACTTCCAACAGCTACTCTGGAAATGCCACATCCTTTAAGGTACAAGTTAACTTTTACATTCCCATATTTGAGGGTTAGATAGATGCATACGTTGTAGATAAATGGTTAAATATGCTAGAAGGGTATTTTTATGTTCATGATTTTTCTGGCCAGGAAAAGATTACATTCGCTCTTCTCAAAGCCACCTCGCACGTCAAGGACTGGTGGGAAACCTACTGTGATTAGAAGGATGAAAGTACAGCCTCACTTTTTTCAGCCGCACCCACTTGAAATTCATTTTGGGCTACCATCAAGGAGAAGTACTACCCTGTCGGAAGCTATGAGGATCAATACATAAAGTGGACCATGCTACGACAGGGAAGGGACCAAGACGTTCCAGAGTTTACCAATATTTTTCATACCATTCACACAAAGTTGGGTATCAAGGAGTCAAAGCAACATTTGGCACTCAAATACTGTGGCTGACTGCACAGGTACATCCAGGACAAAATAGAATTCCTAAACATATCCTCACTTGGCATGACATATAGATATGCTTTCAAGATCGAGAAAATGTTTAAACAGAAGAAGCGAGACTTTGGATCTACGAATCTGAAGTAGTGCCCCCAAACTGCAAAACAAAGGACAAAGCCAAGGTGGGTCAGCTAAGGACAACCCACCAAAGCCGTAAGAAAAGAACAATGTCGTGAAGCTGAAAAAGGACATAGGAAAGTGGTGTGAGTTCCATAAGAGCTCCACTCACAACACAAGTGAGTGTTGGACTAAGCAGTCACTGGTGGCCAAGTTAAAGGCTTCAGAATCAGATGCATGTTCTGATTCTGAGTCAGAACCTGACAAGGGGAATTACAAAGGGAAGAAGATTATTGATGTGGAGCCCAACACCATCATTGCCACATTGAAGATCTAGAAGGAGGAACCCAAAGATACAGAGGAGGAGTGCCTCTTCCACTCCGAGATATGGGTAAAGGGCTCCCCACTATAGTTCATTGTTAATAGTGGGAGCTAAAAGAACCTCATTTCGGTAGATGTCATGAAGTAGCTGGGCTTACCAACCACAACACATCCACAATCGTACACCATCGGGTGGCTTCACCAAGGATGGGATCTTCGCGTGAGCTAGCAGTGTCACCTTCCATACAACGTCAAGCCCTTCACAGATGAGGTATTGTATGATGTTTCTCCCCTTGATTTTTGTGATGTATTCTTAGGCCAACCATACTTGTGGAAGCGACATGTTGTGTATGAATCAAGCCCTCATGATGTTATTGCTCATTTCCAAAATAGGGAAATTTGTTTTCCTGATGATACACCCTCAAGGAAAGAAGAAGACAGTGGCCAGGACCTTGAGACAGGGCCCCTCTACATGACAGCTATAGATGGACAAGGTCATGGAGGAGTATGAGGACATCTTCACCTTCCTCGCAGGGGTTCCTCTACACTGTTAGGTCAAGCACTCCATCGAATTGACCCCAGGTGCACCACTGCCCAATGGACCAATCTATCCGTGCTCTATTATGGAGAACGATGAAATCAAGTGGCATATTTAGGAGCTGTTGCAGAATGGTCACATCTGGCCGAGTTCATCACCTTGTGGGAGCCCGATCGTGTTGGTACAGAAGAAGTACGGGACTTGGAGACTCTGTATTGACTATCGGGCGTTGAACAAGATCACAATCTAGATTAGGTACCTGATCCCATGGATTGATGACCTTCTGGACCAATTAAAGGGGGATTTTTTCCAGCAAGATCGATTTGAAGTCAGGATATCACTAGGTACCAATGGAACCCTCCGATGTGTGGAATATTTCCTTAAAATCCAAGGAGGGCCTTTTCGAATGGTTGGTTATGCCTTTGAGGTTGACAAATGCTCCTGCAACCTTTATGAGGCTAATGGATGACATCTTGCAGCCATTCAACAACTCATTTGTAGTGGTATACTTGGATGACATCCTGATCTTTAGCTAGAGTTGGGAAGAGCACCTCCACCACCTCTGAAAGGTTCTCCAAACACTGCAGCAATACAATTTATGTGCCAATTTGGAGAAATGCACTTTTGGCATGACCCAGGTTCAGTATCTAGGATACATTATTGATGAAAGGGGGATGCATGTGGATCTAGCCAAGATCCAAGTCATTCAGGATTGGCCATCTACAACCACTCTGACATAGCTTCGCAACTTTCTGGGTCTCACCAACTTCTACCACAAGTTCGTGTTGGGATTTTCTCATATCACTTGGCCCTTGAGTCAAGTCACCAAGGGAGGAGTGAAAGCAAAATTATTTTGGTCTGAACCTCAACAGAAGGAATTCATAGAGTTGAAACATCATCTATGCTCAGCACCGGTGCTCGCATTACCATACTTGCAACAACCATTTGAAATCGAGACAGATGCCTCTGACTATGCTATTGGGGTAGTCCTTACTCGACACAGGCATCCAGTGGCATATCATAGTGAGACACTTTCAAACACAGTCCGGAAGTATCCTACTTATGACAAAGAGATGTATTACATTATGTAGGCCTGCCGAAAATGGAAGCATTACATTTTGGGGAAGGAAACGGTCACCCACAGAGACCATTGGCCCCTGTAGTCCATACAGACCCAAGGGAAGTTACAGAATGATCGCGATCAGAAGTGGACAACATACCTACAACAATTCAATTTGAATATCAAGTATAAGAAGGGAAACTCCAATAATGTTGCAGATTGCCTCAGTCGACCACCAATTATGGCGTTAACCACCGTGCTCATCTCTTGTGGGAATGAGACTTCTGGTTGGCCACTTCTCTATGAAAGTGACACAAAATTCGGCCACACATACCAGACACTCTTGGAGGGTTAGCATGTTCCATATTTTCACCTTTAGGATGCCCTGTTGTGCCACCTGGGTCACCTTTGTGTTCCTTCAAGCGAGCGTGCCAAGATGATTTTGGAACCACACTACAGTCGGGCTGTTGGGAATTTTGGGGTCAAGCAAATAGTGGTAGTATTGCAAAAGTATTTCTACTAGTTGAATCTTTGACAGGATGTTAGGAAGTACATTACATCCTGCACTGCCTATGCCATTGCCAAACCGACCATCAAGAAGTAAGGCCTATATACCCCGCTACCTACCCCTAGTCGACCTTGGGAATCCATCTCCATGGATTACATGTTGGGCCTTCCTTCTACTAAGCATGGAAATTACTATGTTTTTATGGTTGTCGATAGGTTCTCGAAGTTGGCCATTATGGCGGCCTGCAAGAAGAATATCATAGTAGAAGCCACTGCTAAACTCTTATTTAAACTATTGTGGGTAGACTTTGGGATCCCACAATCTATCATCTTAGATCAGGACAGCAGGTTCCTCAGTACATTTTGGTCTAGTCTCTGGTCGATGCTGGACACCAAAGTCACTAAGTCCACAACCTTCCATCCCTAAACTAATGGCCAGATAGAGGTTGTCAATAGGATGATCATACATATTATGCGCATGTACAACTCAAAGCATCCACGCACATGGGATGAGAGCCTCCCCTATGTTCAACACAACTATAATCGGGGTCTCCACAGCTAGACTGGCCATAGCCCTTTTCAGGAGGGCTTGGGATTCCAGCCACTATGTCCCATTGATGTGGCCATGCCATTTGCAGCTACTCAAGCAGATTTGGCTCATGTCTAGTCTAAAACAGATAAGGCAAACAACTTCATTGAGCACATCCAACATATCCACTAGTAGGTCCACGACATTTGGAGAAATCAAATGCCAAGTACAAGAAGCGACATGATCAACATCGGGTGCCACACAAGTTTCAGGTGGGTGATAAAGTCTGGTTGCATTTGCAAAAGGAACTCCTTACCGAAGCCTATCGGAAACTTAGACCACTCCGATATGGTCCTTACACCATTACCAAGGCTATGGGGGATAATGCATTTGAGCTCAGCATTCCCCCATTCCTTGGCCTGCACCTAGTGTTGAATGTGGACCGCCTTCGGCCATACTTTCCACCATTACAGACACATCTGACATTGTAGAACAACTCACCCCAATAGAGTTAAATCCAGATTGCATGGAACAAGCTGCAACTAATTAGATCATGAACATGCAGGTCAAGCACACTCACTAGTAGAAGATCCAACTGTATCAAGTTGTCAAAGCAGGCCAACTCCTTCACCAAGGCAAGTGGCTCACCAGGGACCAAGTTCACCAAAAGTTTCTTCATCTCATAGAGGAACTCAAAGCAATGGGGACCATTGCTTCCTAAGGGGGGAGGAATGATCTAGGTGGATATTGGTGGCCACCTGCCAATTCCACTTGGAACCCCACCATTGCTTCTTTCAGTTTTTCAGTTTCCTTAATTGTAGCACAATTTACTATTTTTAGCAGCCTTTCGGGTCCTAAACTTCCGGAGCCGTTTTGAGGCCCTAAACAACATGTTTTTGGAAATCTCTATCTAAAATCATACTTTCTGTCATAACCCTCAGATAGATCTTTCCATTGGGTTATCATGCGCATCAAACGGAGATGATATGACCAAGTCGTGACCCCGAGAAGTTGGCTGTCTAACTCACCCCAACGGGGCCCATAAACTCTCGGTGTTACATCTCCTCGGGTTAGGGTTTTGGTTGTTTAGGGTTTTCTCTTATTGTTCAATAATAAAAAGGCCCTTGACCCTCATTGTAGGAAATTTAGAGGCATGTAGCCGCCACATCTCTTCTTAGAGATAAGCTACCATTGCCTGAGCTATTTTATTTCCATTTATGTTTGTAAGCATATTTCATTATTCTCCATTAATGAAATGAAGTATTATTTCTGTTGTATCTTTGTATTTGTGTTTATTTCTGTATGTTATTGTTTAAATTCGGATCATGATAGGACTTATCAAATTGTTGTATGGGCATGTATTAAAACCATAATTGTCCAAATTCGTAAGTTTGTTGATTCCAATTGTGTCGAAGGTTGCAAATAGGCATCAAGAATAAAAGTTTTGAGAAACTTCTATTAGAATGAAACAAAACAGGAAACTAAAATTTGAATGGGTGCAAAAAATCACAAATGCCTTCTCCAATCTGCAAACCAATGGGTAGACAATGATCACAAATGGTTCCTCTCTGGACAGTGAAGTTGTCTCTAACAGTAGATTGTGTCTTCTCACAAGTCAAATTCAAACCCTTAACAAAACAAATCTAAGAAGTGACTGAGTAAATGAATTAAGGGAGACTTTTGAAGAGGTCAAATATTTTTATGTTTTCTTTTCTTTCTCTTAATTTATTTCTCTTTTTTGAAATGGGGATCATGCTTGATGCTAAATTGGTTGAGTCAACAAGCTAGCATTTGAATACTTGGCCAAGTGACTTGATTTGATCAATGGAAATGAACAAACTCAATCCCTTTTCTCATTGAGCTCTTGGTTAGTCAATAAGCCAACTCAACTGCTCTTTTTACTAAGCTAAGTCAATTTTCACCTCGATTAGGAATTTTTGAAGTACAGTAGGCACCGAATATAATGTTATTGGAAATAATACTAAGAGGGGGGTGAATAAGTATTATCAAGTCAATTATTTTTCATTTCATACATAGATTTGTATACGCTACTTGAGTTAGTGAAAACATCGTATATACGCAACTTCAGTTAATGAAACTAGCGTACAAGTTGCAGACTTATAATTTAATTTATTCTTCAGATGTTGTTCATAAATCTATGTGTCAAAACCATATAAACATTAACTAGAAACAAAAAATAGAGCAGACATTCACACACAAGAACACAATATATAAGGTGGAAACCCAATGTGGGTGAAAACCACCTGCTGCAATTTGTCTCTATCTTCTTTTAAATTAGAAACTTCTTTTTACAATGATTCTGTACTGGTGCAGTCTTATACCAGTATGCAGGCTGCTACTTGCAAAAGGCTAGAACCTTCTCTCATTCTCCAGCTTCTCCTGGAAGGGAGCTACAACCCCCTTAGCTCTTATACTAGCTGAAGTACTAGTACATATATGTTGACCTACAGAAGGCTACAACCTTCTCTTTTCTTCCAAGGACCACATTTCATAAATTTTCAGACTGGATCCATGAATATCAATCAAACATCAATTATATCTGCATCAACCAATCTCCTTTGTAGAAACAAATACTGAATCAACCAATAACTTCTCAGAATGTTGTAACCAGAAAACAGTACTAGTAACTAGACACCAATTCTGAACCCAGAACACTGTAGCAATAAACAAAAGTAGCTAAAACATATTTCATGAGACGTACGCTACTTCACAATGTAGAAACCTACGTACATACGTAGCTATATCAAGCCCAACCAACGTATACGTTGTCTTCACTTCCTGAACCCGCGTGTATACGCGCCTCTGTTGTGCCAAACCTGCGTACAGATCTATAAAAGATATTTTACCCTTTTCACTTAATCAGACATCAGTTATACCCAAATTATCAAATTTATAGATCTAATCATGCGCCAATTATAATAGATCAAAAATCACACAATGATACTATTAATCAAGACTTCGGATCTCGACCCATTCATAGAACTTATCTATCTTTTAGCGCTCATGTTCCTCCTAGGTTCAGATTCAGCAATGTACCATAACCCAATGACCAGTATTCTAGATCTTACTCTTCATCAGATATTCAATACTTAAGTCAATGCATTTTTCAAATGATCTCCTTCCCCTTTTATAGTCTTAGGCCTTACTCAAACCATGGTCCAAAACCATTGAGAACCAATGCTAGGGACCCAATACTTGGGTTCAACACTTTGTATGCAATACCAAGGAACAAAACCATAGGTCCAATTACCATGCACCCAAAAATAATCTTTCCCACATGTACACGCTTTTCCGTGCATGAAAGTGTGTGTATACGCATACATGACTTTTTATCATCAATACCACGTATATACGTGACCTAGTTAAAAGGAACCTGCGTATATGAAGTTTTCTTCCATTTTGAGAGCTTGAACTGTGATCTGCCACTTGAGTGTGTTGCCATCAAGGACAACACCCATGGCATAGTGCCAAACCTGTGCCATAATGCCAACAAATGTGTGTTCAAATTCATAAAAATAATGTAAGCTAAGGTTGCAGGGAATTACTGGCAAAATCTACCCTGGCTTTGTTGCTTGACAAATTTGTTTCTCTTAAAATAGTGATAGTAATTGCAAATGGAAAACATCAAGGCGTTTATTTGATTGAGGTACAACAGAACTGTACATTCTATGTTGTGCTTATAGCCATATGAGGTATAGAAATACCACAATTTAGTAAAGCATGCCAATATGGAAAAGAAAAATCCTTCTTGGAATGGTTCATACAAAGTGTGTAGTCAAAAATTCAACATTGATAATGCATTGGGAATATTCCGCTAACAACGAAATTATACTTTTGAGTATAAGGTATGGAATTTCTCTACAAAATTCCATACCTTTGACCTAAGGTTAGTTTCCTAAATCTCCAACCCATAGAGAGTAGTTGGTTTAATGATTATCTCAAGACATGTATCATTAACAAAGTGCCCCAAAAATGGTCTAGAAACAATGACATGAAGTATTGTTAGCGATATATAACTCTTACATAGACACAAACGGTATATTGATCTCAAATTGAAGGTGGGACATTTAAACTGAGTGCCGAAATAATTTTGGTCTCAACGTGATCCCTCTAAAGAAGAAAATAATCCTAGATATTTCATATTTTGTAGTATTGAAGAACGTGACATTAGCTTTACTAAGGTTAACTATAAGCTTTCCAAAATTACAAAATGATGCAAGGCCCTTTAATCGTGTTTACAATCCCCTTAAGGGAGGAGGCTATGAGGACTACATCATTGGAAAAGAGAAGCAATGTGACCAGGACAATGTGTAGAAGGAAGCTATCTTATGGAAGGTCACTCTTCTCAAGGAATTACTCAACCTCATTGTAACCACCACACCCCATATTTACCCACTGTAACCATCTCACTAGGGTAAGCATGAACATGAGAGTTACTATGTGAGACCTTATTTCCAAGATGCAACTACAGAAAATTGGGTACATATGTCCAGAACTAGCTGAAAACATCGGGTGACGCATGATCACACTATTACCATCTCAAATTGACCCAACACTATCTCTTTTCAGTGTCGTCTCCTTAAATTTAACATAAATTTCTATTTTTGGCCATTTTTTGGGTTCTAAGCTTCTGAGACCATTTTGAGGGCCTAAACGACATTTTTAGGGAAAATAGAGAGACTAGAAAAGTGCAATAGGAGGTAACTTGATTGTTTTCAGTCTCCTCATGGAGATATTTTAAACAAGGCATTATGATAGTCCAACGAAGATCGTATGCCAAAATTATGACCATAGGAAGTTGAAGGACCAAATTACTCATTTATACAAACACTTTCTGTACATAGCACCTGTAGGTTATCAATACATATATGTTCATTAATTCAATAAGCTCACCAGAGAATCACTGAGAAGGCCTTATGCCCTCTCTACATAGATGCAACACGACTTATTATTCTTGTTATCACAATTTCAGTTTTTAATTTTTAAAAGCATTGACAGTTTTAGTGCTAGTGCTGATTTGTAAATAAAATAGTGTTAAAGCGCTGACAACAGTAGTGTTAGCATTGATTTGTAATAAATGGGAATACAATGACAATGGGAGTGTCAACACTGATTTGTAATAAACAGGAATACGCTGATAATGGGAGTGTCAGTGTTATCAGGTATTAGCTGATAGTGGGAATATCATCGCCAAAAAAAAATAATAAAAAAATCAATTTTTGAAATGTTCTGAAACATTCCACGTCAACAAAAAATAATCATTATTAATATTTAAAAATGGAAAATGCGCTGACAATGGGAGTAGCAACAGATTTCTGTAAAAATAGGAAGTTAAAACTTTGTTTTTCCTATTCAACAAAGTAATTTCAAGCACACTTTACAGACAAATGAGAATGAAGTTTTCAAAACCAAAAGAGGTTTTTGTCCACGACGGACCCATTTAGAGAAACCTCTCTTGGTTTTCTAAAAAAATATCATTTTTTTGGATTTTCAAAGGGATCACTATACCTTATGTTTTAGGATTTCGTGAGGAAAAAACTCATGGACATTTGTTGATTTAGATGCCACCTCACCAAATTCCACTTGTTGATCCTTATCTCCAGCCATGACTCCAGGAAAAGCATGATATTTAGATGTAGATAGGATTGGAAAGTTTACATTGTTCTTCTTTCTCCAAATCCAATTGAATACTATAGTGTTCCAAGCATGCTCTAAGAATGATCTAAATGTGCAAGAGAATGAGAGAATGAGGGAATAGAGGAGATATCCGAAATGAACTGAGAAAAGTTGTGAACTAATACTTAGAATCATTTTCATCATTGAGGCCTCTTTTTTCTTCATTTTCCTTCATTTTTACTCTAATTTCCCTTGCATGCAAATTTGTGACCCTTCATCTCTCTTTTCTCCTATTTTCCTTTGTTTTCATAAATAAAATGTCAATTATTGCCACTTTTCCTTTGTTTAGAGAATTTTCGGCGAAATCACATAAATAATCATTTGTCGACGCGTTTCGAACCAACCAATGTGGTTCATCGTCAGGACAAGTTGATTCGAAA
The DNA here is from genome assembly GCA_000404065.3 of Pinus taeda. NCBI lineage: Eukaryota > Viridiplantae > Streptophyta > Pinopsida > Pinales > Pinaceae > Pinus > Pinus taeda. Next base: position 101,868 of record APFE031712415.1, read on the forward strand.
CGCGTCGACAAATGATTATTTATGTGATTTCACCGAAAATTCTCTAAACAATGTTATGGATCACAGAAGTCTAAACACTTTTCCTTTGTCAATGCATTTGCAAATTTCCATAGATAGTAATTAATCACAAGTGATCCTCATCACTATGTTTTCCCAACATTAATTTTGGAATATGTGTCCCTTGACCTTCGTCTTATTTTATTTACATAGAAAATCAACCAGGGGTTGTTACAAACCCCTCCCCCTTGGGGGAAAACTATCCTCAGTGTTCAATGACACTTATAAACCAAAAAAACACATGTTTCCCATGCAGGTTTATAACACACCTCGATGCAACATTTATAATAAACAAGAACTTCAAACCATGACCATCATGACAAACATGAAAATCGTACTGCTTATTGGAGCTTTATAACACAACTCATTGTGGCATATACAAAAACATCCATATACATATACATATAAAAAAAACTCATTTGTTTGAACCAACAAATAATGAAGGATATAAAGCCCACATCTGATTAGTCATTTCTGATGTAGCTTCATTGGGCCCAAAGTGATTCCACTACACTTTAACCTACTTGATTGCTCAGTTCCGAAGCATGAGTTGTTTCTGCTACCATATGCATTGTGGTTCTAGTTGGAATTCTCCTTTTGGTTCCACCTACAATACAAACCAATCAATCACATGATCAACATCTTTCACTTATTTTTTAAGTAATGAAACATGGAATACATCATGGACTTTCACTGTCAAAGGCAGTGTAAGTTGGTAGGCGACTAGTCCAATCCTCTCTAGAATCTTGAATGGCCCACAATATCAAGGTGCCATCTTTTCACATGACCCAATCCTCAAGGAGAAGCTCTTGGGCTTGATGCACAAGTACACATGCTCCCCAACCTGAAACTCATTAAATGCTCTATGTTGATCTACATAACTCTTCCACCTATCATTTACTTCCTTCAAATTCCTTTTAATAACCTACATTTCATGTTCCATCTCTTCCAACATATCTGGTCCAATCAAGCCACTATTCAATAGATCCCTGCAACTTATGGGAGTACTACAACTCCTCCCATAAAGTGCCTCAAATGGACTCATTCTCAATGAATCCTAGTACCCATTATTGTATGCAAACTTTACTAGTTGAAGATACTCTTGCCACTTTCGTTGTTTATGCATGGCATACATCCTCAACATGTCCTCAAGAATCATGTTAAGCTTCTTTATTTCTCCATCTGTCTGTGGATGATAAGTTGTACTGAAAGCCAACTCTATCCCCAAACCTGCAAACATCTCCTTCCAAAACCTGGAAGTGAACTTGGCATTTCTTTATGGTATAATCTTCTTAGGAACACCATGCAATATCACTATCTCCCTAATGAACATCTGAGCTACCTCACTAGCTGAGTTCGTAGACTTAACTGCAATGAATGAGCTACCTACTTAACGTGTCAACCACAACCATGATGGAATCATGTTATCTTGATGTCCTCAGAAAACATGTAATGAAGTCCATGAATATGACCTCCCATTTCCACTCTAGAACTAGAATCAGTTGTAATAAACCACCTATATTCTTACACTCTGCCTTTACCTACTAACAGTCCAAACATTTCGCAATAAACTCAGCCACCTCTTTCTTCAAGTTCAACCAATGATAAAACTTCTTAACGGTTGTCAGATTCTTTTGATATCCTAGGTGACCTGAATACAGCTTGACATGAAACTCCCTCAAGATAATCTTCTTAAATCATTTTCATCTTGTACAATAATTTTGTTCCTAAACCTAACTAGGCCATTTTCCATGAGATGAAACTCCTCATCCCTATTACCTTCACCCTGCTATTGTATAATGTGCCTCAGTTGATACATGTCATCATGCTGCCATGCCTACAAGATCCTCTCCTACAAGTCTTTCCCATAAGAACTCACTGTTGCAATCTAATTCACATGCACTCTTCTACTAAGAGCATTTTCAACCATATTCTCCTTTCCCTTGATGTACCTGACCTCGAAATCAAACTCACTAAGAGTATCCAACCATCTAAATTTCCTGGCATTCAAATTAGGTTAGTCGAAAAAGTATCTCAGTCCACTGTGATCGCTCATCAGAATAAACCATCTTCCAAGAAGATAATGTCTTCACATCTTCAAGGCATGAATGATAGCTACCAACTCAATATTAAAACCTCTACCATGAGATTTAGAACTCTAACTTAGTAATGATTAAAACCATTACCTTGTCTCTAAGCCACCCTAACATAGAGAATCAATATTAAAATGAATATAAAAGAATAGAAAATCCACCCTAACATAGGTATCCTTATCTAGATTGTTGATTTGCCAAATATTCGACAATCAGATGGACATGGGTGCAGTCAATTATTTGACCATGCCCATGTCCATCTGATCGCCGAATATGCGAATCAATAATTGAAATAAGCTCAGGGCTCTGATTGACCACACCCATGTCCATCTGATTGCCAAATATATGAATTAACAATCAAAATAATCTCAGGGCCCTGATTAACCACCCTGATGACCATCTAATTGCCGAATATATGAATCAACAATTGAAATAAGCTCAGGGCCCTAATTGCAGAATATTCCACAAATCAAAGATAAGCTCAAGGCCCTGACATAAATGTTATAGACATTTTTTGGCACTTCAACCCCAATCATAAATGTTCATAAACTGAGGGCTCCTAAGTCACTAAAAGTGTTGCTTCACTGCCTAAAGGAACAAGGTCGGCTAATTACATCATCTCCTAGAAGTTCTCCACTGAAAACTGCTCATAAACGGTCAAAACTGGACCATACTAAAAACCCAGTGTAGAGGGTGCAATTCATATCACCTTCCCAGCGTATAGGGTGTGATGCATACTGAATGGCTCCTTTGTAGGGTGCGATGGTCGGGAATGGACAAATGGCAGGGACAAAATGTGAGGTGGAAGATCATGGAATCTTTCAGAAGCTTCCCCTCTGACACTTGCCTCTCTGTTTTCGACTACGGATGAGTAAGAGATCATCATTCTCCAAGTGGAAGCAGGAACTATCAGAGAGAGGAAACTAATCAAGACCCCAGAAGATGACTCACCTCCCTATAATCATCTATATATGGATCCCTCATCACAGAGATCCAGGGGCTGGAATTTTGTATCTTATAGAGAAGTGTTGTTGGTTTTCTAGTGTATATTCATAGTGTTGGGTGATCTAGGCTTTACTTGAGGTGAAGAAGGGCTTTCTAGCTGGAGGATGATGCTAGGTCAGAACATATGGTTGTAATCCTCTTGCTACTTTTTACCTTAATAAAGCTATTCAAGTTTTCCTCCATATTCTTGTATGTTTACTTATATATGCATTTGTATGGTTAACACACACCTGGTCCTGTGTTATTTATGAATATAGATCTTTGTTCTTCGATAGTAGTATGTTGTTGTGATTCCACAGGTGCTCTTTGAAGTTGGGCAGACGAAGAAGAAGTGGCAAAGCTCTATCAGGAAGGAGAGGAAATCAAGCGCAAGACTAAGGTTGGTCTCCTTGTTCCACTCCTATCTATTTTCCTAAAGGAAAGCGAAAGTAGACTTTACTTGTTTGTTTCTAAGATAGCTACCAGTGTTAGTGGGAATAGAAGCATCCGAGTGGACACTATTCCCGGTAACAAAATGGCGACTCCGCTGGGGAGCGACTAGATTGTTTGTTAGCTTATATTTGTTTCTTTTATAAAATTGCAGACGGAGCCTGAAGCCAAGCTAGCTAGCCTTTGAACTACTCCAGATGGGGCCACTATTCCAAATGGTGTGAGGTTTAATTGGGACTTCACGTTGGGGAGACCCCTTGGTTGAAAAATTTCTAGCATCTTCAATAATTGTGCTAGAAGGAGGATCAGATGACAAGCTCTTCCCATTGAGTCTATTTTGAAACTCTTATCTCAAATTGCTTGTCCTCAAATATTATTCATGGGTTGTTTCTATGATTTATCCATTTATCAATTTTTAATCCTTGATGAGCCTCTCTATCACTTGTCAAGATACATTTTGATGGTGAGGATGGAACATCCTTAACTACACACATTTATGAGTTTCTTAAATTTTGTGAATCTTATGAAATCGATGATGAAGAGTTTGCTTATGGAATTTTATTTTACGCCCTTGAGGGTTGTGTTAATTAGTGGTGCCATACCTTGCCACCTACTTCTATCCATTCTTTCCATCATTTCCTCAAGTAACTTTATCAATACTTTGAAAGGTATGATTATTGAGATGCTTATAAAAGAATCAATCAGTTAAGGATGAAGACTAATAAATCATTTGAGGATTTATGTAATTGATTCCTTCACCTTTGTTATGAATTTCCTAAAGAAGACGTGGATTGGGATTTCTTTAAACAAACATTTTAGTATTTGGTTCATGTCTCTTTGCATGGTGAAGTTGAAACCCCTTATTTTTCTACTTCCCCAATTCCTATGAATCATAAGATACCTCTAATTATACTCCCTTCAATTGGTCAAACAAGTCATCAATACTCGGCAAGGAATACCTGTTCTTGATGGTTATCTTGTTCAACTGCCTGTAATTAATGCATAACCTAAGAGTACCATCCTTCTTCTTTACGAACAACACTGATGCACCCCAAGGCGACACTTGGCATGATGTATCCCTTGTCAAGCATTTCCTTCAACTGCAACTTTAGTTCTACTAGCTCCAGAGTGCTCATCTTGTATGGTTCCTTTGATGTTGGTGTTGCCCCTGGTACCAACTCAATAGAAAAGTCCACTTCCCTATGATGCGGCGACTCTAAAATCTATGATAGAAAGACATCCTTAAACTATTGTAAAAATGGGTACCTATTCAAGTCCTCTACATCCTCAACATCCTTACCTTTATCACTAGAAATATGCACTACAAATAACACACACCCTTTCCTATGATTGCGCTTTGCCTACATAGTTGTAACCATTCTAAGTGATGCTACCTTCTTCTTATCTTGCAATATTCTCTATTCTCCATTGTCATCCAAGCACTCAATAGCCTTTTCATAACAATCTAACTTGTTTCTATGAAGGTACAACCAATCCATACCCAAAAGCATATTATATGATCCCAACGAAAGTACATTAATATGTGTTGAGGTAGGCATCCCATTCGACTCAAATGCATAAGATCTTACCCAATGGTGAACTCTCTTTTTTGTACCTGTATTCAACTGTACTGACCAAGATTTTGCATGTACTTCTTTATTCAAACCACACTTATCCACCAGGTCAGGGTTAACATAACTATAAAGATCTAGTGTTAATCAAAATAGAAACAACTTGATCACAAAGCTTGCCATCCATTTCGACAATAGATGCTTGGTGATCTACCTGCTTGTTATCCAATGTTGCATAGATCTGTGGAATGTTCTTCCCAACATCCCCAACTGTTTGCGCTTCTTGTGCGCTTTAAATTTGAGGCCTACCACCCTTATACGACGAACGATCCCTCTTGAGAAGCTCCTTGCCACATATCCAACATTGCAATTGTCCCTTACCATCACCTTTATTCTTCTACCCTCCAAGTTGTGACCCATGTCTCTATCCAACTACATTAAACTTCTTGTAAGGAACAACATTCTCTTTCTCGCCTACATCCCGGGATCTTGTTCTCTTTGGTTGTCATTTACCTTTAGATCTTTATTTCCCTTTCCATCCTTATTAAGATTTTTTCTTATGCTTTGATTGTTCATAATAGTGCTTCAAATTCCCAATGACTTCTTCAAGCGACTGAGGCTCATCATACTCAATCTGATCTTTAAATGCTAATGGTAATCCATTGACAAATATTTGAACATTTGCATTCTCATCCTTAATATATGGTACAGACCTCAATAACTCCAGGAACTTGGTCATATACTCCTCATCTATCATCGATCCCATCTTTATCTCATAGAAATCCTTGGCCTTATTGTCATAGTACCTCTCTGAAAAATACTTCTTCCTGAAGAGTCTCTTAAATTCATGCCAACTCAACTCCTCTATCCTGATGTCTCTAACATGCTTCACATCTTCCCACCAAATGTCTGCTTTCCATTTGAGGTGGAAGATAGTTATTCTGTCCTTCATGTTCTCTGTGTAATCATGCAACTCAAAGCACTTCTTCATCCCAAGCAACCATGCCTATGTATCTTTTCGCTTCTTCAAATTTCTATCAAAGGTTAGTGGCTTAGATTTCTTGAATTCATCTGGAAAATATCCCCTTTCATCCCTCCTGTAAGGATGATAACAATGATGACCATGGTACTTATCAAACCCAAAACTAGAATATAACTTGTGTTCATCACCTCTCCTATCTGGCGTATCCAAGAACCTGCCATCTCTAATCATGTCCTCCCTATCTGACATGTGATCACCATGAGACCTGTTACCATATTCCCCATTCATCCTTTCCTCCTACTCATAACTGACTCATTGTTATCCATGTCTCTGCAAGTCTGACAAACTCTTAAGAATAACTACATTGACCTCTTCTTGTTTCTCCTTTTCTCTGGCAAGTATGTCCTGTGACTAAATGATCTTGTCATTGTCTTCTTTGCAACTTCTTATTTCTTCCTTTAAACTTCTCCGGGTGTTTGCTATGTGAGGGGAGTACTCATCACCATGTTGCTCATCTGATTGGTAGGGATATAACATAGTTACCGATCAAACAAGAACTATTACCTCAAAACGGGTACTCTACCCCAAAAACCCCATAAAAACATGAAAAAACAACCCAAAAACAAAAAGTGTTGATTCTGGATCACCATTTATTTATTTATTATTATTAGTTTTTCGGAGTAAATTTTCAATGTTTTTTAAAAATAACATTAAAAAGCAATAAAAGCCATTTTGTTTGGTGCAAAAAAAAATTGAAATTGAAAAAAGTTGATGCTAGAATAAAGGTCTCTCTTTTTTTTTTAATGGGGCAAATTTTCAACATTTTTTAGCAATGATGTTAAAGATAAAATATCAAGACTCTGAAAAACCTTAAAATTGCAACAATTTTCAAGCATGTTGTTAAAGATAAAATATCATGTCTTTGAAAAACATTAAAATTCAAACAATTTTTAGCCTTCACGTTAAAAATAAAATACTTATAATTGTTTTCGACCATAGCATTAAAGATCAAATATCGTGACTTAGAAAAACCTTAAAATTTTGACAATTCTTCAACCATGGAACTAAAATCAAATATCACGACTACAAAAACCTTAAGTTTTCAATATATTTCAACCATGGCATTATGGAAAATTATATGACTAAAAAAACTTTAAAATGAACACCTGATTAAAAGAGTTATTATACCCAGAGTAATTTCTTTTTAAAATGCTAAAAGTATAGCTATTTTAAAATCTTAACCTAAGACAACTTGACATATTCCAACAAAAATTTAAAACTAAACCATCAAATTGACATGTGGTGTAGGCGAACTCGACCTATTGCGATGAAATCTTAAAAATCAACCATAAAGTTGATACGTTGTGGGGCAAACTTGTCCATTATAACAATAACTTTAAAATCAACTACCAAATTGACATATAATGAGGTCAGATTGCTAGTCTATGATCGACACGAACCCTATAAAAAAATAAAGTAAAATAAAATGATAAATAAGTAGATAAATAAGTAGAT